>VWYK01074039.1:26717-45575 GCA_013399775.1 Semnornis frantzii
AGATCTTATATCTTATGGCTTTGGTGCAATCAGTCTAAGACACTGAGGAGTGTGCAGGTGAGCTGAGCAGCTGGGGAGGGAGGGGAGAAGAGGGCAGCAGGAGATGCAGAAAGGACTAGCAGCTTGCACTCTTAATGCTGGAGTGCCAGCTGGCAGCTACATGTTGCTGGTTGCGTGTGGGCTGTGCATATAACAGAGGAGATGAGCCTTTAGGGGAGGAGCTGTCTGATAAATCATTAATGAATGAAAATATGAAGTAATCTGTCTGCCTAGAAGGCAGAATTGTCTAATGATGAGGATGATGGACTAGGAAGGCAGAGATGAGGATTCTGTCTCACCCACGAGACCACTGGCACACCAGCTCCTTTTGCCCTGCCTAAGGACCTGTGTCCTTTCTCAAAACGGACACACAAACCCCAGGATCTGGGAGAAAAACATCAAAATTTAGAGCAGCCTTTGTGAACACTGCACCCTCAGCTTCTCTTTTGTTGCAGGCAGGACACAAAGAGCCAATCTCCCTCCTCACAGACAGCTTTCACTAAACCAGAGCTTTTTTCCAAAGCCATTACAAAATCTAGCACGACCTTTTGCCAGCGCCAGTGGCATTTCATCTCAAATCGATTAACTCCATGCACAGCTCCACTTACCCAGGGGTACTCCTTTTTAGCTATCAGCCCGTTGGTTAGGAATGCAAGGGTCTGTCTGTGTGTGGACAGTGACAGGCTGCTTTCTCTGTGCTCTCTGAAATCAAGAGCAAAAAGCTGCAGACACGATGCTGAAAGGTGCATTGGTGTCTAAGGGGATAGTAGCAGGGCCACCAGACGCAGCGGTCAGGAAGTGCCGAGGCTGTCAGGGCAAGGGGCAGGAGGTTAGCCTGGCTTCTTTTGCACAAAGACCTAGCAGGATGTGCCATGCAGCACAAAATCAATACACACCGTTGGTTTTGTGCAGTTTTCAGGCTTATTTGGAAAGATCCTCGCAAGGGCAATTCCCAGTTTGTGTGAAATCTTTCACTGTTCACTCTTTCCTCTGTCTTAAAATGCCCCAAATATTTGAGAATTCAAATGGCTTTAAAACAAACACCTAAGAAAGACATGACACAAAACAATGTGAATCCATCTAATGTTAGTGCATGTGGGATAAAAGACACAAGGGCTTTATCAATCAGTGTCCTTAAATGCTTTTCCAGAGCAAATGATGAGTGGATTGCAGCAGAAACCATAAATAGAAGACACATATGGCCATGACAGAGCCTGTGTGTATAGAAAATTAACCAAGTACCTGAGCAGATCCATGGAATTTAACTGCAAACCTATTTGCAACACTCAAGTCCAGTTTAATTATCCTGCCAAAGGCCCCTGAGCCACAACAAAGTTATTACCATTTACCGAGGGACCTGTTCAGGCAATTTTACAAGGAAATTGCCTGTGCCTATCTAATTGCTAAGAAGTAACTAAAATTACCTTAAACCTGAAAAACCAAAAAAAAAAAAAAAAAGAAAGAAAGAAGAACCTCAAAAAAAGCTCCAAGAAGCTTCAAAATGCTGTTCCTGCAAATCACAGCTGGGATGATGTGAGGATGAGCTCCCTGCAGAGGCTACCAGGGTCGCAGTTGAACAGTTTCCCACCCAGGATAAACACAACGCAGTCGAGATGGCTTACAACACACCAAAATAGTATTTCTCACACATCTGAGCCTTCCATTCGTTATTGAATGCATCTGCATAATAAATGGGCTTTGCAAATTACCCCCTGATGATGTCATACAGATTTAAATAATCTGCAGCCTCAGTCTCTGTTATTTGCAAGCCATATCTGACAGTTTAACTGCCTTTGCAAAAAGATTCAGCTAGGTTCTACTGAAGAATCCTATTTTTTAAGCTTTTGGTTTTTTAATCACAAGATGAGCAACAGCTATAAAAATTAATGAATGGATTGGGATGGCTTAGATATTTCCAGAGCCTTGCAGGAAAGCAGTACACAGAGTCAGAGGGAATTACTTCTGTGAATTACAGAGAGTTTAATTGGAGGCTGCTAGAGTTAAGCCTGTTAAGACCATATATGCCCAGCACTACCTGTCAAATAACCACAGAAAGACCTTTGGTCAGTTACTAGTTGATGTCTTGCCAAATCAACCAAGAACAGGCTTCTACCAGCACTGCAACCCACAGCTACTTCATTGCTTAGTATGGACTGCCATCATTTCAACCTGTGCACCCACCTGCTATTTTGCTCATCTGTTGTGGGTTTAAAGAAACAGAACAGTGGAAAACTGCACTGAACAAGCAAGCTCACTTCACGCTCCCCCACTCCACTGACACAGCTGACTGGGACAGATGACCTGGATTCAAACTGGTTAAACACAAGCAAGGGCGAGTGGCGAGCAGACAAAGCAAGCTCCGAGGGGATTTCTCTCAGACTTGTGCAGTTTTCCAGTGCTACAGCAAACCCTGACTTGCAGACCATATTACATTTGCTGTTCTTCTTGTCCAAGATCATTAGAGAACTGTCTGTCAAAACAGATTTCTACCAGGGCTGGTTATCAACTCGAAGAAACTATACAACTAATTGCCAGCTGTGCCTGGGGTGTCTTCCTCTGCCACCACAGAACTGAGAAGATTTTTATACATACACATAGACATACATACATGTATATATACACAGATATGTATGCATATACATACACATACACACACATATATACATAGACATACATATATATATGCATGTAGGTATAGATTTAGCCCTATTTTCTTGTTTTCAATAAGGAAAGATTTTGTCTGGGTTACAGGTAGTAGCATCTCCAACCTACAAGAGCCTAGAGCTACACCTTAAAACTCCTGGAATTTATCCTAGATATAAAGAAAAAGAAGATAGAAAGACATTGACTATATTCATACTTTCAGGAGGAAAAAAAGTACCATGAGAATTGCTGGTTACAGTGGGAGAGAAGGCAGCAGTGATAATTTGGCATTAAAATTCTCTACAAAGCAGCACTCTTACAGCTCCTGCTGAAGCAGTGTGGTGGCCTGGAATGGTACTGGTGTCTCACTGTTTTGAGGAAGAGTTTTCTTAGGGGAGAAGTGGTTAAAAGTCACAGCTCTGGAATTTTGTGTTTCTTTAATCAGAAATACAACCAAGGAAATATTTCATAAATAGAATAGAAACTTTTGATGTTCAGCAACAGAAATATTTAATACAGCAGATAAAAGTCCCCTACAGTATATGTGACTTCCAGTGGTGTCTCAAACATATGCCTCAAAGGAAAAAGATCATTTTCTTTTGATTTCTGGAAACTTAAAGGTACTGCTAAAGGGGTCTTGCAACACCAGAGTAACAAGTCTGTCTCTCCCACAAAATTTAAACCTCAAGTTCACATACATTCACCCCAGATCACACATGCATACATTCATGGGTAAGAGTAGATAGAATCATTAAGATTGGAAAAGATCATCAAGTCTAACCACCAACCCAACACCACCATGCCCACTAAACCATGTCCCCAAGTGCCATGTCTATGCAAGTCTGGGGTCTTAAACTGGATGGGAAAAGCAACACAAAATCAACCTCAATGTTAAGTCTTCATAGAGAGCCCAGGGCTGTGCTGAGCCAGCAGCTCGAGTGCTCTGGTGTCTGCTCAGAAGCAGAGCTGGCTTCTCAGGGCTCTGCCCAGCACCCACCTTCTGAAATGCCTGCAAGGTGGACTCCTTTTTGTGTACTGTGCCACACATAGTCCTTTTGCACACTGCTGCAAGGGGTGTCAGATGAAGGGTGCTGCATCTTTTATTGAGCATAAGTCACATGAAACTGCTCAGAGCAAGAGAGGAACCACAGCTGCACACCAGACTCATTGTCATTGGTAATAGTCAATGGCATACTCCACATGCATGACCAGAGAAGTTTCTGCAAATAACTGTTTCTGGAGAACATCTACAGCACATGCAGAGGGTGACACACATGTGGATGGCACATGCCACACTAACACAGAAATGGTGAGTACTTTAGTATCAACATGCAAGAATTGCAGCTTGTGTCTTCAGCATGCTCTTACTTTCTCAGGGTGGGCAAAAGGCTGCTGTGAGCAGCCCCTCAAATCAACACAAGCTTTCTTTCTGCTTTGCCAGCTTTGAACAGAGCTTATAAACACTCTGATCCAGACAGGAAAATCAAGAGACACACTGTCATGTACAACTGTTTATGCTAATCTCCCAACATCATCTAATGACATACAGGAAAAGCTGGTGGTTAGACTCAAACTAAGCCTCCCTGGGTAATTGCAGACAGAGGGCAAAACCCGCAAGCAAAACATTTAAAGCAGCAAATAGAACAATCTTGAGCTCCTGCAAAGGCATTTAACAGATACCAAAATGGCCATAAAGGATATCTTAAAAATAGGACTGTGGATTTTGCATAGTTTTCCCAGCCAAAAATTATACCACTTCACTCAAAGACAAATTTGTTGCTCTGTGTTTTGACACATTTGGCATAATCACCATGGCAGAAAACAATGAAGCTTACAGTATCCATCAGCTGTCAGTCCCTGTGTTTTTTGTATGGCTACAGATGTACTTGGAGATACTTTGCTCTATAGATAGAGAAGAATTTCATGTAATGGATCTTCCATTAGCTTCTGTCTTAGAAGAATAAAGGCATGTAGTGACTTAAATATTTCTCTTCAAAGGATATAAATGGAAAGAAATGGGTGGGAGAGGGAATTATGTTTGATAGCAAACAGCATGCAGAGAGAAATGAATGCTCTACTATTGTAGAGTTAGCAAAGGGGACAAAATAAGACAAAAATTCCTAAGTGTCACATACAGCCAAGAAATACCAGAGCAAAATGGCCAAGTCAGTTCCTAAAGCGATGCTCCAGTCCCATTGCAGCAAACCAGACACAGCAAGGGATGCTGGTGCATCACTAACTTGAAGCATACTATACTATAGCTTGGTGTCTAAGTTCCTACTTGGGAAAAAAAAAAAAAAAAAGACAAAGTTTTAACTTCTGGTAAGCAGCAAAAGATGTGAAATCCTGTTTCCAAACTGTGCAGTTAAAATTTCTTTCCACAGAGTCTTCTTGCTAGCAAGCATCTTAACTGCATGAATGGGAAGGTTTGCTAACCAAGAACAGAAGTAGTTAACATTTCAGGTCACATCTGAGATCCATGCATATGTAGAATCTAAAAAGCCTCATGGTGTTTCTACTTTCATCCTTCTGTCTGTAAAGCTGCTCTCTTCAGTTATCAAAATACAAGGTAAGAAATGTAGTCTGATTTTTTAAAAGGGCAAAACTTGTGTAGGTAAATCAATACAATCTGAAAGGTTATTACAAGATCAGATACCACTTTGTATGTGAGTAGAAAGACAGGATTCTCAGCACAGCATTCACAGCCCTAGCAGGCTGAGCTGGGAGATTTTCTGTTTCTCACTACTGCTGTTGCATGACACGATCAAGGACACACACAATCTTTAAGGCTTCTCAAGCTTTTGCCATTTCAAATCAAACTTCTCCCTGTCTTGTAATAATAAATGGGCTGGGCAGGAATGACATTTACACACTTGACTCTCTTACTATTTTCTCTACCCTAAAAACAAGAGGAGCAACATGACTTGCTGTAGTGGATCTATTCCTAGAGGTGGGCAGAGAGCAGGTATAAAGGTCACAAGGACAAAGCACTATGTATCAGAAGGCTGTATAAACCTTTGCTAGCTCTGAGGTTTTCAGGGTGTTACCTTCACCATGAACACAAACTGCTCATGACTTAAAGCTCACTGGATATTTTCTAAATCTCACCATCAGTGATTTTCCCAATGACATGTCTTGGGAAGAGCTGACTCTTTCAGACCAGTGCAGGCTGTGTGGGAGCCCTTGCAGCCCATGAATGCTGTCCACCATTGCTGGCAGGGCTGCTGCAGAGTGATGCAGAGTGCTCCACGACAGAGCTTTCCACCTCAGCTGATAGTGACATGCTAAGCAGGAGCATTCTTCACACCATTGAGGCTGCAAGATTTGCTCATCTTAATCTTGAAATGGATTTTGTGATACAGCACAGCAGGCCTTCTCCAAACACACACTACGCATGATTGTTGCACTAGTTTCTGTTCTTGGCTTTTCTGGATTGCATCCCAGGCTTTCTTTTATCTTTGAGCTCAGCAAACTGATTAATATAAATAACTCAACGCCCAAAAATATTCAGCTTTAGTAATCTGCAATGAGATCTCTCCTTTTCTTATGCTTCTCTACACACAGCTTCACTATGTTTGTGCCAGATGAGCCTTTGAGAGGGAAATGTAAGGTGTTTATGATGTGAGTTGGAAACAGACACTTGTGTTCCAAAATTACTGAAGAGATAACTTGCCTGTATGCAAAGTATTTAGTGCCCAACATAGTTTCACAAAAGACACAGAGAAATCTCCTAAACAAGTCCCATCTTCTTGATGCTGCTGTATCCTATATCACACACATCCATTCATCCTTCATTTACTTTCAGCAACCTCTGCTGTACTTGGATGATAAAATAATCTCCCAAATGACTGTAACTCTAGAATGTATTAAATCCATGAAGTATTGATGAGGTAGAATTAACACCCAGAGAATTACATTAACTGCCTCCCCCTTCCCTGTATCCACAGAAGAAACTCTGGAAGTGAAGCAGTGCCATGGCTGTACTACTGCTGTGGTCAGGAAAATACTTCAGCCACACCCCTTAAGCTCTAGCTGTAATCACCACTACAACACACATTCACTTATCCACAGAAATTCCCTTATCTAGTGCCCAGAAATCATGCTCTCCTTTCTAATCTCATGTATGATTCATGCCTTTCACACAGCAGATCACAGAAGCCAGGCGCTGGGCAGGAGCCCTGCCCCTCCCCAGCGCATTTCTCCCTCCCCGTGCTGCGGGGCTCATTAGCTGTGGGATGAGAGCACTGTCTGCTAAGACCCTGTTGCTGCCTGATTATAAACTTGGCATGAACAGTTCTAAGTTTGGCAATGTTCTCCATGCTGGATGTTTGCTGGGAGATTTTTTTTCCCTCCCCTCCTTGCTTTGTTGCTGTTTTGGGTTTTTGGCATGACTTCAGCCAAAATTTTTCAAGCTAATTCTGAAACGAAGCATGGGAACCTAGAGTGATTTGTTCATGTTAAAAGCTTCTGGTCACCACTTGAACAGCTTGAAAGGTTTTGTGATTTGGACCATGGACTTGTGAGATGTCAAGGCAACATTTCTCTAGTTTGATCTTTGCAGAAAACTCCCAAACATGAATGAATCCTCTGAGAAAAGAAATCCCCATTTGCATGACCTCACTGATGTGATACTTCCTAGCAACTAAGTTCCCTGGAAATCCCACCTACAATGCCCCTGGATCCTGCTACCAGCTGGGTGAGACCTGCCTACTCAAAACTGCACTTAGAATTTAATGTTTAAATAATTAGAGCTGGATGTGAAACCAGGGATGTGCAAGAGTGCTCCAGCTCTAGATCTGAACTCGGGACAGGTTGGATGGCAGTGACTCCTGCAGAGTATCACATACCTGTCATGATTCAGTTCTGCAGTGGAAGAAGGGGAACCAGAAGGTATGAGAACATGCCAGTGTGATGGAACAGGAGTTTCTGTACCAAAAATATCCTGATGCACACAGAAAAGAGCAAAGTTGATGTAAAGCTCCCTGAAGCAATATCTGAATTTTCAAATTAAATGCTTTTCTGTCAGTAGAGAACTTGGAGGGCTTGCTATCTAGATTTGAAAAAACACCCAACCAATTTATCACTGACAAAATCCTATCACATATCTTCAAGCTGCTGTAACTTCACTATCTACTGCAAACATCTCTGCCATCGAGCCAGCTAAGAGAACTTGGAGGTTTAGCTGCATGTACTACTGTGTTCCACCTGCTCTCTTACCTATTCATCCCTGCTTCTTCTCCAGTGGCTACAGCAAGAGGGACATCCAATGCCTAAAGGGATCCTACAGGAAGGTTGCAGAGGGATTTTTCATAGGGGTGTCTAGAGACAGGACAAGAGGAATGGTTTTAAACCGAGGAATAGTAGGTTTAGACTGGATCTTAGAAAGAAGTTACTCAATATGAGAGTGGTGAGACTCTGGAATAGGGTGCCCAGGGAGGTTGTGGATGCCTCCTCCCTGGAGGTGTTCAAGGCCAGGCTGGATGAAGCCTTTAGCAGCTGAGTCTAGTTGAGAGGTGTCCCTGTCCACAGCAGGGAGGTTGGCATAGATGATCTCTTGGTTCCTTCCAACCTAAGCCGTTCTATGATTTAATGATCCTGATGGATGGCCTACAGGCCAAGTCTTTTTTTTTTGCTGAGAACTTCCAACAATTGGATCTCCTCAACCTCAGAGATAAGCAGGAAAAACAGAGCAAAGTTATTCCAAGTGGATTAGCAGTGAGATGCAGGGAAATGCTTGTGAAAATGGTGGAGCCTGACACACACAGATCTCTTCTGCAGGAGACTGGAACTCAGTCTCCCAGCATAGGGTTATCTGATTTCATAAACTGCACACCAGTGCAACGACACTTCACAACTCTCAAGAGAGCAACCAACCTGGCCAGAACTGGAGACATGCACTTCTGGGCAGCAGACAAATCACATTCCTTAGAAATCTTATGGCCCAGAGTAAAGATTTACCCCACCCAATGGCACCAACATCTTTCAGACTGGAGTGTGAGAAAAGAAACAGACTAAAACTGAAGGAATTACAGCATAGCACAGTAAATCTTGGTAAACTCCAAGATATTTTAAAATGCTTAAGCATTTCCACACCCTTTCCTTCTAAGGAGGCATGATAATCTTCAGCCCATAGGAAGAGATAATGAAGATATAAAACAGAACTACATTATGAGGTGCATCAGTGCCTAAATTAACGACTCAGGAAAAACTAAGAGCTACTAGAAATAGCACCAAAATGCAGCAGGGCAGCCCTAATTACAGAGAAGAGCTAATGACTGCCAAAGCCTCTTGTGAGCACAGCAGAATACAGGTAATAAAAGTTACAGTGGTTTGTTTTTGCAGTCAGAGGGCCTATGCTAAGTTCTCTCCAGATAATACACAGTTGCCCTATAATACTTTATAACAAAAACCTCACAAATGTGAAGAATCATCAAGAGAAATTCAATAGCATTTTGGGTTTCAAGGACGTAACTAACTGTATTGGACATCCAGGAATGCACAGGGCACCACAATCTTTCTAAAGGAAAAAATATAACCTAATATGAGAAGAGAGACTGGACACTTGGTTTTATATAATCTCTTAAAATCAAAGCAGGCACTACCTGCTTGTTTGTCTGTTTGTTTGTTTATAATGAAGAGAAAAAAAAATTCTGAGCGCCATTAATGGGGAAAAAACAAACAAACAAACCAACCTCCCCCCAAAACCAAAATACCAGATGAGTGTCTTGGGAGCTGAAACCCAAAATTTCCACAGTGTATCTGAGCAACTAGAAACAGCTGGAACCATTGCTTAAGATGTTCAGTTGCTCTTAACCTGCAGAGAATGGTGCACACAGAAGCTCAGCATCTGAGAATGAAAAAGCCCTCATCTTGGAGAGGCATTCCTGCCTAAACTCTGAGCCAGCAGTGGACTTGCAGGCCCTGAGGTATACACCCAGCTCCAAAGCCTGTGTTTGAAGAATCCACAGCTTTCCTGGGAGGAGGAAATCTACAGTGGTACAGCTGGTGTAGGAAGATGCAGGTCAGGTTTACAAGACAGTAGCCCCTCTATTCCTTCACAGCTTGATCATCCTCTGGTCTTGATTGTAAGCAACTACACACTCTAGATGGACAGGGGCAGAAACCATCTGGTACAGCATGAACCATCCTCAGAAATATTAAAAACCTCTTGTGAAAGGCAACAGTTTTGAGGGGAGTCTGGACTGGCAAAGAGCAGTTTGACTAAGGAAAAAAAACCAAAAAAACCCAACAAATGAATGACAGATCACCCCAAGGTTTCCTGTCCTACACCTGCCATGCTTCTTGGGACTCATTACGGTGGTGCAAGTATCTGATGTAGAGGGATGACTGTTCCATGACTGCCTGCTGAAAGCTGTGTGCAGTGTAAGGCAGATCAAACCTACAGAGCCACAGTAATATCTGCTCTGACATCCACAAGGCTGCTTAAAGAAATCTCATTCAAATGAGGTCTCTTCTCACCCTGCTCTGTAAAACATCGGCAGCTTAGCTGAGGGAGTTCTACATTCAGCCAAAATTTCCCTCCCAGTACTCAAGTGGACTTCTCTAACCAGCTCCTAAAACCACTATGAATTTTTGATCTGGAGGCTGCATGACCTTTTCTAGGACTTTGATACATGATGAATAAATAACTGCTGAGCCTCTGAGATCAGCTGCTCTGTCAAGACAAATTTGAAATGTTCTCTTGATGTCCAGTCCAACTTGGAGTCAGGGGGTTAGGGGCAGAGACTGGACAAAACTGTTTCCTTGTGTTATACTTTCTGTAATTATCTTTAAACTCTCTGGGAGTTTAGAACACCATAGGTAAACCTGTGGTAAGATCAGAGATATTTCAGAGATCCTTACAGATGAGAAACTCAGGCTTCATGAGTATTCTACTTCAAAATACTATTTTGCAAACAGTCTGAAGTGGGAAGAGGGGAAGGAACAGCTGTGAAAACAAGCAAAATATAAAGTCTGTTTAGATATTATAATGCCTGCAGGAAAACAGTACTAAATTTTAGGGCAAAACCATGAAGTTTTAAGTGGCACAAGCCTAGCTCCAGACTGGCCTGAAGAATCACAGAATCACAGGCTGTCAGGGGCTGGAAGGGATCTTGAAAGCTCATCCAGTTCACCCCCCCCTGCCAGAGCAGGATCACCTTTACCAGATCACACAGGAACACGTCCAGACAGGTCTTGAATACTCCCAGAGAGGGATTCCTGGATGTTTACAATCCAGAAATTCCTGGGTGCTTACAGTCCAGCAGTGAAAGGTAGTTTTCAGGAGCACCAGCTTCATCAGCTAACCTATTCTCAAGTTTTAAGATTCAACTAAGTCAAGCAGCCGTGCCCTACAAGTTGGAACATGAACTATAGGTTGAGAAACATCACCCAAGCAGAACCTCTGAGAGGCAGATTGTGGTTTTTGCACCTCATTAACAAGCTTACAGAGTCTTTGTGACAAGCACATTGCCTTGTGTCTACAAGAGGCAGCATCCTCTGATTTTGAGGTCTTCTTCAAGACTCCTCTCTCACAGGCAGAGAAGATGCAAAGTTGTCACTGATCAAGGGAGAGCAATGATGAGAAGCAACAATGAAGCACTTCTTCACTCTGAGGATGGTCAGTTGTGGGAACAGGTGCCCAGAGGGGCTGTAGAGTCTACAATCAGTTGAATTTGGAAAATCAAGGCCTTGAGAAACATAACCTGTCACAATGATATCTGGTAGTTATTCTCTGATTCTGACAAACATGCTGCTTCTGCCTCTTTCCTCCTGCTGCTCTTTAACTATGGTCTTTCACTAAGGTCGGACATGCAGACCAGGCTGCTCTCAGCTGAGATACTGCAATCTGAGTGGCAGGCCTCCTTTGGTGTTACAAGGCATCACTATTTCTGAATTGACTCTGCTCCTTGACCTATGAGCACCATAGCTTTGTGACACCCCAGAGAAATCTGTAAGGGCACTGGGCAACTTTTAGGATCCAAATATCTTTGCTACCACCAAAAGGAAAACTAGATGTAGATCCTGTCCTCTATGCAGCAGCAGAAGTCAGCACAAAATCTGATGGACTAAGGAGCTCGTGCTGTGGTCTGTGACTCACCTTTGGCCCTACAACTAAATTCTGGCTAACTGTTTGCATTTCCCAGCCTGTGGATATAGATGCAAGCTTAGAAGAGGTGCAATAGACAGAAAGGTCAATTTGAGAGAAAATTGCTGAGAAGATTTTTGTTTCTGTGCATTTAGACAACTTCTTTGTAAAGTTCTGATCTTGGTTATCATATCTCTTCTTATCTCTACAAGTGTATGTTCTGCAAAAGGATAAACTATCTACACTTAAACATCTGCTAGCTAATCCAGATCTTTCTTTATGATGTAACAACATCTGGGGTTTGGTTTTTGTTTTTTTTTTTTTCCAAATGGCAGAGAAGAACAATTGTTCTCACAGAGCCACTCTTTGATTTTCAGTTTTCTACCCTGCAGGCTATCTGACTCTGAAGTCTTCTGCCAGTGGAGAATAAGCCAGATTTTATCTGCAATCTGCACATTCTGGCTGAAGAAAAAATACCAGTCCAACACTATTTGTGGCCAAGGGAAAGAAGGAACACAATCTTCTGCTAGATTCCCCCCCTGCCCCTCAGGAACGATGGCAGTCGAATTGCATTAACCAGAACTGTTATGTATTGGCAGTCTACTAGAGAGGAAAGCAAGATGAGCCTACCAACCTCCCCAGATCTGCTGCTTTCTTGCAGGTTGGAAGAGTTCTCTCAGGGTTACTTCCCTCCAGTTGAGGCATGTCACTAATTACCTCCCAGTACTTCTCTTCCTCCTTCTCCTCACAGCAATGCAACTCAGCAGCAGAGACACAGCACAGATGGCATGCCCTAGTCCCATAGTGCCTGCAGGCCCATGTCTGAAGGAAGGTAGTGCTTCTGGAGGTGTTGCATAGAGAGCAGCCAGCCAAGCAGCCAAGCTTGTCGTGCGAGGGTGCAAAGAAGGAATAGGCAAACCAGCACAGCACACAGAAGTGTTAACTACCACCTTATACCTCAGGCATAGTCAAACCATCTTAGCTCCATGTGGCAAGTGACCCAGTCAGATGTTCTGGGAAGGGCTGGAAAGGTTTCAGAGTGACTGGACACCCCCACCACTTTGGGAGCTATGTGTTCCTGATTTTTTTTATGCCACCAGCATGCTTCTTTGTTCCCCTTGTTTTTAAATTATGCTTTTGTGTTTCTTCTGCTCTAGGTTTTAACTCTACCACTCTTCAGCAGAACACAACACACGGATGCCACTGGAGCAAATGAAGCTGCATTCCTTGCCCTGAGGCCTGGCATGCTGCTTTCTGTCAGACTTCTCACACTACAGCTCTGAGTACCAGAGGAAGAAAACCACATGCAAACAACTAAGTCTCTCTATTTTCCATCAGCTAAAAACTGGCAAAAGAAAGCTAAAACAATAACTCTCATTGAAACCCAAAATTGATCAAAACACTTACCAGAATTTCCCCCTCAAACAGAGCAAGTTTACATTCACCACATTTCCTCAAATATGGCTTGAGAACATGCCCTGTAAAAGAGAGAGGAAAGAATTAGTGATTGGAACACCACAAATTATGTTACATTTCTTTCTCACTCTATTAACATTTGTCACCAAACTTCCACCATTTTTTCCCTGCTAAAACAGGGGGGAAAAGTAATTGGATTTGAACCTTCACAGCTAATTATTAAATCTCACTGGTATTCTGCAAAATATTGAAATAATTGCAGGTCTCCCCCAGCCTGCTCAGCCACATCACTGTCACTGACACGACAGCTATTTGGACTCAAGTCAAATAGGAGACGAGGTCAACAACATGAAACACGCAGCAGCATACAGCAAGTGTGCCAATTACTTTACACCCAGCCCTAAAAAAAATTAATGTGTGCTCAGCCCTGTATCCGAGAGTGATTTTGCTTTAACAAACTGTTGGTGAAATATGATGTATGTCAGGCTCTCAACAGACTTCTGGTTTGAAAACCACACAAAGGGTTTGTGCCACATTAGGTTTTTAGACTATATTAATTACTCCACATTCTCTGGGAGAACAAAGAGGGAGAAACAGTTAGCACAATATCCAGTTTGACACACACTAGGGCCAGTATGAAGAAGACACAGAACAGAAGTGACAAATGCCATCATTTTGCCAACCCTGAGTAAATTTCAAATGACAGCTACTCCTTATTTCTCCTTGAGGTGAAATGTTTGAAAGAGCAACCCGTGGAGCACAAGCTGCCGACGATGTTAAAACGTTTAGTTTGTAAACTCCAGGAAGATGGAGGAGCTATGGTCCTGCTGGTGCTCAGGTCTGGGAGCAGTAACTGCACAACAAAGGGAGAAGGGCACAGATTTCAGTACCCAAGTGGCCACACTGGTGAAGCCAGATGGAATTTGAATGGCTATAAACTCCTGTTCCTCGCTAAGTGCATAGCTGAATTTTCCACAAGAGAAGCAACTATGAAACCGCTGCTGGATGAGTAACTTTACAGCCACAGACAGATGACCTGGAGCCCTGCATAACTGATGACAGAAACCTGCCTCAGCTGCAGAAGCAGCAGATCTTTGCACCAGCACCTCTCCCGAGTGATGCTGGAAGCATCTGCAGGAAAGGAAGGGGGAATGGCTTCTTAGGTCAAATTGCTTTTACGAGTCATCATGACATGAAAAGTAACTAAGAGAAGAACATTTCTACGAAGGAATAACCAAATAAAATTTCCTTAAGACACAGCAACTGGATTACTCTGCTCTAAATCCAGATTAGCACATAAACCTCTGACCTCACCAGGCCGAGGCTTCATTTTGGGTGGAGTGTTCAGGGCGGGGGTTGAAGGGAAAGAAAAAGAAAATTAAACAAGGAACCATTACAAATCAGAAGAGGCTGTTATAAAAGATTTTAGGAACAGGCATTTTTGATTACTAAACTACAAACCAAAGCATTTGTTTCTCTGCTTGCTTGCTTTGATTAGTGCCTGGAAAAAGAAAGCCTTGGGCAAATCAGGGAGTAAAGACGAAAACTCAACAGTTCCTCCTCTCCCAACACCTTTTGCACAGCTTGGCAGAATTTGTGAAATTACAGGATGAAAGATGGGTCTTAACTCTTTTGCTCAGGTTCAGAGAAGGTGGTTATTATTCCAGTGCCATCTATTTCCCTCCCTAGCTTCCAGGCATTTGGCCTGGAAAGAAAAATCAAGTCCAGAAACTGTTTCTGCCTCCAACCTAATTGGATAACATCTGCATGCAGAAAAGTTAGAAGCTCAAGACGAGCCAGGTCCAAATCAATCCAATAGTACCTCGACTCCAGATTAGCTCATTATTTTCTTCTACACCAAGAGACTGTTTTAATAATTTCCCCAGAGAAGTGACAAAGAAGAGAAACCTCACTTCATGCTGCCAGTCCCACAAATACTTGAAAGACAGGCACCAGCATAGCTGCCAAAAGGGGCTGAGCCCCTCCCGTCACTGGTGTGGAGCTTCTGTACGCAGCCCAGCAACACTCCCTCCCCTCTTCCTCCTTCCCTCATCCCGGCTCAAATGTCTGTGCAACAAAAGGGGCTGGAGGAGCAACCACAATCACAAAGAAGTGGGTGAGACAACCCCTGCTTACTCTTATCAAATTCCAGATATGTTTTTGTCAGTTCATTGTGGGATCAGAAGAAAACATATTAGCACCATTGAAAGAGAACTCACTGTCAGGAGCCTTAGTAACTACTATTTCCTCAAACCTGCATCCTCAAAGCCATTAACATCCACCATTCTAGGATCTTTGGACCAAGTCCACTGTAGCCCTAGATAATTCCCCCACCATTTGAAACAGATGAAAACATGATTTAAAGCATAAAACCAGTTACAGAGAGGATTCTGGTCTGGTATCTGCAACTGGTGTTGCAGTCGTTCATGCAAGGTTCACCCAGCTCGAGGAAGTGGCTGTCTGAAGTCATAAGTGATCTTAAATACTTTCCAAATGCTAGCAGATGTGTTTTGTTTTATGATGCTTAAACACAGAAGAAAACCCACTTGATAATAAGGATCTGTCAAATTTCTATTAGCAACATGCTTCTGCTGATGTTTTCTCAAACCTTGAGCAGAAGTAGGCATTCTTGGGCTGCAATTTACTTGGCAAAAAGGGTTAGAAAGAAAGTTTTCAGGTAAGAGAAGAGTTTGCCAAGGCAGCTGTCTGAGTCAGGATGTGTAACCTGTGCATGAGCTGGATCCACTTTGTAGAGAAAGCATTGGCTGGTCTGCAGAGCAAGAGCTATTTTGCATCACATCATATCACAGACATTTCAGGCCATGAATTAGCCCAGGAAGTATTTTTCAGTAGTAGGTTACCATGGCCCTACAGTAGCAGAGTCTTAACTCACCCTTTTTTAGGGAGATGAGGACTCCGTTACCTGGGAAGCTGCTACAAACGGACAGAAGTGTGTATGTTCAGTTTTACCTAGGGTGCACCCTTTTTCACCTATTCCTACCATTTTAAGGTTTATAATCCTACTAAAAGAAAAAACAAAAACAAACTCTAAACATTAAAACAAAATTTTCTAAGAGTTGCTCTTAGACACTGAATACAAGAGGGAAAAACCCAATCTCCTGCATACGGGCTGGATATGGCCATAAAGGAGCACATCTTAATTTACACAAAGTAATGTTTTACTGTGCAATGCCAGATTATACATAAAAGACCTCTTATCCTGGGAACATCTGAATGCTTTCCAACAATGAAACACCTACATTTTAAGTGAGGCTTGTAGGCTTGCTCTTAGATGGAGACAGAGGCTTCCTTGTTAGTCTGAAGCTACCCCTTTGCAAAGTGAGGGTCCCAGATAGCAGGCACATAGTATGAAAAATCCCAGTCAGCAACAGGATGGGGCTGAGAGCTGAACAGCAGAAGAAGGGAGCTCCCACAGGAAGCAACTCTAACAACGAGTCCAGACACAGCCCTGGAAAACATCAGATGGAAATAACAAGCAACACCATTGGGAGACCATAAGAAGACAAGACACCATTCTGATTGTTCATCTTCCCATGCAACAGGGCTAAAACTTGGGAAGAAGACAGGGACCTTGCATTTTTCTCATGTGAAAGCCACTGGATTTTTGAAACAGTTACTTGAAAGCCTCATGCAGTTGCACGATGTAAATAAGGATAACTAAGTCCCTGTCTTAAAGGCCTCCCAGAGGAGCTAGCAGCTTCAAAACAAAAACATTTGTCTGCAACATCAACCTTTTGGATGCCTAAAAACACATCTTCCAAATGTTGCCCTTTCTCTTTGGAGTAGATGCAAAGTCATTGCTGCTGCTGCAGCAATGAATCCTAAGAAATAGGAAATGCAGGAGAAAAACTTCAGGAAAAGATGCTTTGCTTGAGCATTTTGTACTTCTATAAAATGGAGCTAGCAAGAGAATAAAAACAACCACAATCTCTGTTAAAGATCACAAGCTGGATGGAATCATAGAATGGTTTAGGTTGGAAGGGACCTCAAGGATCATCCAGTTCCAACCCCCTGCCACAGGCAGGGACACCTCCCACTAGCACAGGTCACTCAAGGCCTCCTCCAACCTGGCCTTGAACACCTCCAGGGAGGGAGCAGCCACAACCTCCCTGGGCAACCTGTGCCAGTGTCTCACCACCCTCACTGTAAAGAACTTCTTCCTTACATCCAGTCTAAATCTCCCCTCTGCCAGTTCAAACCCATTGCCCCTTGTCCTGTCATTACAAGACCTTGTCAATAGTCCCTCCCCAGCCTTTCTGTAGCCCCCTTCAGATACTGGAAGGCTACTCCAAGGTCTCCTGGAAGCCTTCTCTTCCCTAGGTTGCAGATCCCCAACTCTCTCAGTCTGTCTTCATAGCAGATAACAGAGCTGCTGCATCCCTCTGAGCATCTTCCTCACCTCCTTGACATACTCAGGCAGTTCCACAACCTTCCCATGTTGGGGGCTCCAGAACCGCACACAGGACTCCAGGTGGGGTCTCACGAGAGCAGAGCAAAGGGGCAGAATCCCCTCCCAGAAGCTGGCCATACTTCTCCTGCTGCAGCCCAGTTGCTGTCTGGGCTGCACTTGCACTGCAGGCTCATGTTGAGCTTTTCATCAACTCAGACCCCCAGGTCCTTTTCCTCAGGGCTGCTCTCAGCCATTTGCCGCCCAGTCTGGATTTGTGCTTGGGATTGGACTGACCCAGGTGCAGGACCTTACACTTGGCCTTGTTGAATTTCATGAGTTTGGCCTTGTCCCACCTCTCCAGCCTGTTCAGGTCCCTCTCGATGGCATCCCTGCCCTCTAGCAAGTCAACTGTGCCATGCAATTGCTTCATTTGTGTGCCACTTTGATCTCCTCACACATCAGATCTATGGACTTATCTTTAGCAGACATGCTGTTGTCAGCTGGTCTCCACATCCTGTGTTCCCTGTGGCTTCCAACCACACTGAAGCATGCTGCTTGCTTTCCTTGTCCCTGGGATGCTTCTCTCCCACCAGCAGTTTCAGCCTCTCGATTGTGCCAGCTCATCACAGTGATACCAGCAACTCTTTCCTCTCTCAGCTTCCAATCAGTGTTAACTAAACTAAACTCTTCCTGCACAGAAAGTGGCATCACAGGTAGAGCATGCAGGTGTGTAAAGAGGTAGCAGAGGCAGATACAATGAATGCCATTAAGAAACCCTTGGTGGGTTAGTTAGAGGTTATGGTAAGCAAGTGGACCACAAGACTGTGGGGGTACCAGTCACAGAATGGCAAACACAATGTCACTCGTGGCCCATTCCTAAATCCTGACTTTTTAAATCATTCCGAGAGGACTCCGCAACCTGTGGCATCCTCTGCCGCCTGCCCTGCCTGGGAGAGGAGCAAACATCTCTTGGTGAGCTGGAATCCAGCATGTGTACTGCTTGCTGTCCCTGGGTCAGGCAGCCACCAGCAGTCACGAGGGTTGAGCAATCAATTGGGGAAGCTCTTAACAAGCTCAATACTGAGCATGCACTTAGACTGAGAACATCACTCAGACGTGAGGAGCACATGATGGCACCAATGGACTTCAGTTCTCAATACAGTGGCAAAATGACTCCATTAATTGTGAGGAGAGTGCTGGCATTTCTCTGTGCAGAAAAAAAGGGAAGTACTATGCCCCAAATAATAATAATAAAAAAAAA
>VWYK01074039.1:46596-62652 GCA_013399775.1 Semnornis frantzii
GGGGGGGGGAATGGAACAGTTTTACTATTAAAGAACTAAGTGAAGTCAATTCATAGATTTAGCTAATTTGAGTATGTCAAAATAATATTCCTATCTTGTATGTGCAATACTTCAGTGGGTTAAATCACTCCCTATTTGATACATTTTGTTTGGCTAACTACTGTAAGTCCAAAATGAAAGCGTGCCACTGCCTTCAGTGGTGCCCCACGAGTGGGGAAGGCAAAGGCATGTCTCTGCAGAAGCATTGTCATCTACATGTGGTCTCATTTCCTGACTAGAAATATGAAAATGTGGAAAACAGGCTGAAATTTTGCAAGAATGAGCTGTTTGTAAACCTATTCCCGTACCAAAGAAAGGCCCTGAAGTGAAGAGTAAACAGCGTTAAGAACGCAACACAATTAAAACACCAACAATGAAAACGCTGTGAGTAAACTCATTGTTAACTACCACGAACTGAGAAGAAACTGTTTCCTTTTTGCTGTGTTCACTTTAATCTTTGGAGAGGCAGGAAGGGGGAAGACGGGAGGAGGCAGCAGTTTCAGACTTGTGGAGCTTATCAAATCCCAGATCGGATGATTAGAGCAAAGCTAAGAAGAAAACATCCTCTGTTCCCCACCTCCCTCCTCAGAAAGGAAGCACAGCCTTTAGGACCAATCTGCAGTGTTTGTTTGTTGCTCTTTAAAGGATTGCTCTGGAGAGCATTTTTCCTAAGCTGTTTTTGTCTCTTCTGGAAGTTTCAAAATAAACAAGAGTACTGGAAATGGATGAAGAGAAAATGTGACATTCTGGTTTATTTTTATTTTATAGTGAGACGAGTAAAGCAAATAATGAAGGTCCTTGGATGTCACACAACACGAAGCGGGAGGGAATAAAAACTTGAAATCTGAGAAGCATCACTGCAAAATCTAGGGGGAAAAAATAATTTTAAAAAAGAATCATCCATGGGCTGAGGGTGGGGGAAAGTGATAGAAAGAAGGCTGTTTCTCATGTTACTTCACTGATTATTTACTTACTTATTTTAATGATGAGATTTTATATTGGTGAGTTCTATATCCAGGAAAGGGAAAAAAAAAAAAAAACCACCACCACCCCGACCAAAAAAAGTCACTGGATTTTGACAGTTTACTTTCCAAAACAATCCCTCTGCTCTCTAGTGGCTTCCAAAAAAGACTCACATAACAAAAAACAGGAAATTAAATTCTTGGGACAACACACCAAAAGCACAAGTGAAAAGATTTTGCAGTGACATAATGTTTCAGCCTCGAGTGCAGGCACAAGTCTTTGCTCTTTCATACTGTCCTTAAATACACCAGATCTCTCCTTAGAAAGCAAGTGTCCCAGAGTGAACCAGAGCAAACACATTTCATGTAATTCCAGGATTGTGTTACACTGACATAAACCTCTTTGCAACACAAATGCATTTATTTGACTGAAATATTCTATGGATTTAAAATGCTGTTGCTATTCAGGATCACATCTCCCCTTACTTTTTTTGTCTTTTGTTTTTAAAGATTAAGAAAATGCCTGAGTGGCAGAACTAATGAAGCTGGATTCCCAGCTTGTTAGGGCTCATGATGCTAAATTTACAATGTGAGTCTCTCCTGGGCTGCACCCCAGCATTCCTGGCTCCCTCATGCTGTGGGTTGCTTGATATCTCGCCACATTTGTTGGACAAACCTTGGCCAGCTGCCCTGAGGATGCTCATGGCCCCCTGCCCCAGCCAACCCACACCCAACTCATCTCCTTGCAGTAGCTAATCTGTTGGAGAAAGGACTGGGGAGGGCAATGCTGCTCCTGAAGCCCTCTCCTTGGATGGAGACAGTTTGCAGCTGGAAAGAGGTGGACTGGTGTGCAGACACACCAAGCTAACAGCCTAACCCCCACTTCCTCAGGAAACCAGCTGAAAAAATCTGGGTTTTCTCTTGCTGTGCCCTGCTCCCTGCCCCCAACTATGCAGATGCAGTATTAAAAAAAGGAAAAAAGAAAGAGAGTAGCATAGATGTAAGGCTTAAGGGTTACACTACATCCCCAAATAGCATCTGGATTACTGTCTCAGGCATGTTTCAGAAGTGTCAGTGGCTTCCTGTTTAATATTCATGTTTTATTGCTGCACAAAGTCAGCCTCCACTCAAAGAGCAATATATTACTCTCACATCCTCTGAGCGGATACTTAATGAGGATATTCTGGTTTCTTGATATTTGGAGCCCTTCTGTTGGTATCGGCAGCAGATCAGCAGATGCTTGAGCACACAGCAGGCAGAGAAGTCAGCTCTCCCTGTTCAAACAGAGCCACGCAATCACAACAGTCATCAAGGTTGCTTCCCCACTCGAGGCAGGATCAAATGCACTTAGGTTGTTCTTTTTATTAGGCCACCTGACCTGGGTGGGTCCAAAACCAGATATGCTTTGGAGTCTGAGTCCCTTCCTATGCCTGACACCTCACCCTCGTGTGGCCCTGCTCCAGCCCTCTGCCACACCAGTTTGTCTAGTAAGAGACCCCTGCCTGCAAACCCTGCCGTCCTTGCATTGCCATGGTTACAACGCTGCTATTACCAGGCATGCCGAGCCTATTTTTAAAAGCCTGCAATGGTTGAGATGCTGGTTAAAGCCTTAATCTGAATAAGGCCTAAAAATCCTCCAACGAGTGCTTACTATTTGTATAAGAGCAGTGCTGCACTCCAAAAGGAAAAGGTTGGTGGTGAACTGCCTGAGGCAGGGACTTTGCATTGTCTGCATCCCAGGAAAAGAAAAAAACAAAACAAAAACCTACAAAATCAAAACCCCGAGGGGCATTTTAAAGAAGAGTCCCAAAGCACAATAGGTTAGTCCTGCCAACATTAGCAGGGTGGGTTAGATTAGCAGAAAACCCATAACTGCTTCTTAGAAAGCAGCTCGTGTGCACTGGAGAGGCCAGCACCATGCGCGGCTGGAAGAGCCCTCTTGGAACTGGCTCACAAAACCAGAGGCGGTGTGAGAGGTTTGGGTGCAGAAGGCAAACAGCTTGTGCTGAAGAGGGAGCCAAGAAAAGGAACACATAGGCAAGGTTACATAGCTAAAAAATGAGGAAGCTGAAAAAAAATCCCTTTGCAAAGACATTCCAGACAGAGATTTATAATTTGAAGAAGCGGGAGAAAAGGATGTTGCATCCATTCAAGACATCAAATGAGCACTGAGGTGTGAATTCCAGCTCTGTGCTCTGGAGAGCACAGGACATTCTTTCACTAAAAGGCACTGCTGATCTCAGAGTAAAGACAGAGAGAACCAAGGACAGTTTTTGGCCCAACTGAGGGCCACTGGTGTTGTCCATGACAACAGAGGAGGGAGCTAATGGGGAGAGGTGCAAGTGGAGGGGGCAAGGGATGTATCAGTGGGTGTCTGTTTAGCCTTGCTGAATGAGACTTGATAGCTTGGTATCCACAAAGGAGTGAAGACAGACTAATGGAGGTTACAGCATGAACAAGAGGGTAGAGAACTAGTTTTATATTTCAGACCTAAGAACCATACATAAGTATATCTACATACCTATGAGTCTATGATGATTTTTACATATCTATTTGTATATGAACACATATTTACATATATATATGTAACAATTCAGACTGTAGCCAAAGGAATCTGAAATGAAGTCGTAGTCAGAAAAACAGCAGAAGGGAAACAAAGCCCTGGACTCCCTGCCAAAAACAGATGTGGGGAAAAAAGCCTTTTCCCTTATTCCTTTTTCACAGCACAACAGGTAACAAAGTGCATAGTAGCAAAATGCTTGCCTGGTAACTCACTGGAAAGTTTAAGCAGACAAAAATATTTAAAAAAAAAAATCCTTGCTGTAGACAGTTTCTGCCTCTTGCAGCTCAATGAATCCATTTGGAGGGTGGGTATCCCGTGAGGTCACACACCTTGTGGGACATGCAAGCAGCAGTCACTTAGCTGATACAATACTCCTTACAGTACCAGGGATGTGTATTTTGGTCCAGTGATGGATGTGTGTGTGTAGCCACGTGTCAAATCTGCCAGCATGCTGAGTGCTGGAAACAAATGGCACTTTTGGAGCAATGCATCTGGGTCACTGCCTGCTCTCACTGTGCCTCAGAGGGCATTGAGGAAGAAGAGTGGAACAGGGAGGAGCAGGATGCAGATTTGAGGAGCTGGGCTGGCAGGTATTATCTAGGCCACTGGCTGTAAAGTGGATACCCTCACCCTGCAACAAGAAAAGTGGATTTTCAGTGCTGTAAGGCTAAGTCTCTTACGCCTCTGAGCGATGAGGTGGCACTGGTTTCTCTCTCTTCAGTTTTGCAGGTGTATTTAGGATTACAAAAGCACATTGAACCTCACCCCCAGTAAACCAGACTGCAATTCGCTGAGAAATAATACACAAAGCACTCACAGGCTCCACTTCTTAGTGCAGTAGCTGCTTTGGACTCGTGCATTTAGGGAACGTCAGATTTGATTTTGACCTAGAATCCAGCTCCCCCCGCCCAGCTGGAGCACAAGCCGCGCCATTCATGCGGCACCCCCAGCGCAGCCTCCAGCTGCAGAATGTGGGTTACCAGGAGCAGGAGACATCTGAGAAGGAGCATTCAGAGCAGCACGTGTGCCACTTCCAGCCATGAACGCGTTCAGTTAGGAGCTCTGCAAAATGTATGAATGGCACAGGCTGACGGTACAGTTCCTGGAAGTACATATCCATAACAATCCTATAGAAAAGAGGGGAGGGATGTGTGCCTGAATGCCACACAGAGGCAAAAATTCCCCCTCCCCCCCCACCCCTTCCCCTTTTTTCTTTTAAGGATGCAAACCAGCTAATTAATTTCCCCTCCAAAAACTATTTGCGCAGTCTGGGAGCTGCTGCAAGGGGAGTTGTGAAGACTTCAATGGCAAACATCAGCAGCAAGCTGTAGATGCCAAAAGCACCACATTCATTTCTCTCACACATACTGTCACATCTAATAGCAAAACAGCAACAGAATTTAGGGCTACAACAGTCCCACAAAGCCACTGGCACTGTGGTTGGACTGCCTGTGCAGAAATGCTGCCTGCCACATCAACATGTCCTTGCCAGACACTGCAGTATTCACCTCGGGTGACAATCAGTTTCCTTGGTCTGCTTCCTCTCCCCAAGTCACTAACAAACATATCCACACTGTTTACTCCACTTTCAACCCATCTACCAGGACATACAGCTCTGGCAAGTAGTTTGAAGAACCTCATACACAAAAGGTATCGAGCCAGTGAGTTGATTTGAACTTGTCCACACATGTGGGGAAAGAACAGCACAGTCCCCACGAGCAGACAGATGCATTTAGAAAAGGACAAAGCAGGAGAGCATGTTTCCTTATAAACACATGTGTTTTATCAACTGCCTGAACTCCAAATTACTTCCTTTTTTTTCCACAGACACCTCTGGGTCACATCTTTCAGCTCTGTTAACATTTCAACAGCTCACTGGCTGCCATCTCATGCGAAGAACGGGAAGAGACAAGGACTAAGCATCAGATAGCTAAATGCAAAAACATGTTTAAGTAGAAGAAGAAAATCTTCTCCCAAAGAGAGGGCTTCCAGTACCAGGACTATGCAAGAGGTAAAAATAAAACGTTGCAGTTCTGCAGAGTGACATATACGTATCATACAGCTGGGACCATTTATGGCCATGGTTTCCGCTGCACTAACAGTAACAGAAGACTTTCCTCCTGGGCAAGCTCTTTCTCACTCTAGGATTCACAGTGGAGCAATTACAAGCTTCCTAAAAGCCCTGTGAAACTTCCAAAGCTTGCAGTAGCTACAGCTTCTGACCCAGACTGACTGCAACCATTAGTAGAGTGCAGGGCAGCAGAAAACACTGCAGCCTAGTCGAAGCTTTAAACATCAGTGAGCAAGGACTTCAGTACTGCTCATTTTGAGGGGGGAAGTGCTGGCATCTGAACAGCACAGCCACATACACAGTGACAGAGGCTTACAAAGCATTTTGTAGGCTTGGAACAAAACCCTGTTTGTAAGATTCACTTAGTGGAGGAATTAATGTTAACAGAGCAAACTATTTATAGCAACTCTCCATAGAAATGAACTCTCTTGGTTCCTGCCCTCCTGAAACATGGCTTTCTAACTGGAGAAACACTTCTTTTATTCTGAAGCATGGGCACAAGGGGAGCATGGGGATAGGGAAAATGCTCCCCAAGATACACTCTGCCACCTCTAGTTAACATTGGAGATGAGGTGTCCCCACATTGTTGGCACAACAGGTCATTCATGGCTTGAGCCCTGTGCACCACTCTTCTCCAGCACCCTCGGCAGGACAGCTGAGGTAGATGTGTTGCCTGCGCCATGATCCATCACTTACAGCTTTGAGCTGTGCCTGTCCTGCTGACAGCTGCACAGAACTGGGATGGACTGCTCTTCCCAGGCTCAAGCCACACACACTTAATTACAGGCTCTTAGACAACATTAATCTGAGTACACCTACATTTTATTAGCCATGGGACAAACCAGGATGGAGAAATTCCAGTCTGTCCTCAGCCAGCCCTTCGGAAGATCCTAAACCAAAATGTGTTCATGCATCATGAAGATGAGTGGTGGTGGTAGGCTGGAGCACCTCTCCTACAAAGGACAGGCTGAGGGAGTGCAAAAATCATCACAGAAAAATCTCACCTACTTGTCACAAATGACCCAGATCCACAGTCTGCTTACTCCCCAAGCTTCAGTAATCATTTCTACAATTTGCTCAGACAAGAAGCTGAGCAAACTGCAGCCACGTGGATTTTCTTAATATAACAAAAAACATTTTGGGGGAAACAAAACAAAATGGCCCTTCCTCCAAAAAAACAAAAAACAAACCCCAAAACCACCCAAACAAAACCCCCTAAAAAACAACCCAAAAAGAACAAAGCAAAACCCAAAAACAAAACACCAAACCACAAACCAGAGCGGATTCACTGTTTCAAAGTACGAAAAGGTAGATAAGCAAATAAACCAGAAATGTGGACACAATGCAGACATGCAAACAGACAAAGCCACCATTTCTTTTGTTTAAACATTTCCACAGATGAGATGTAATTAATTTCCCACATGCAATATCTGGGAGACTTCTGCTGCTGGGCTTTTATAGCTCAAGACCAGAGATCCTTAGCCAATAAACTGCACCGTAGTGTTCAGAGATTACAGTTTAGACCTGATGACGGGGAAGAAAATAATGAATTTTCTTTTTCTTTTGATTTTCAAAAGGTTTTTACTTTTTGTCAAAGGCTTTATTTCAGACTAAAATAACCTCAATTTTTCCAGTTGGGACTCTACATATCCTCACTGTCCTCTGCCCTTTCCAAACTCTAGACAAAACACAGGCTTTCAGTGTATACTCTTGCCCCTAAATCTCATCCATCACTAGCCTCACAATAAAATCCCTCAGAGATGGTTTCCTCATGCTGCTTCTTTCCTGTATCTCACACTGACACTCTTTGTGAGGGGAAAAGAAAAAAAAAAAAAGAAAGAAAATACATATCTTAAATCTAATGATTGTACCAATAAACCTAAATTAGACTAATTGGAACCCTGAACTGCAAATAAAGCTCTAAAAGCTATAGGGTATACATATATTACCAAGAGACTTTATTAAACTATAAATCTGTTGATTACAATCTTATTTTCTAAAGACAGAATTATCTTAAGCTAATTTGTTGCCCAGCATAATAGCATTTAGTGTCTGTAATGAAAATTAGATTATATCAGGGTAAGTTTGTTTATAATTTTAGACTAAGAGAATTAAACAGAGTCAAGTGTTCACACAGAGGAAATAATGAAACACAATATGCTTTCCTTTCACTTTCGTGACATAGTATCTGGTACCCTGCAGGTCATAAGGAAGCATTTTTCTTCCCAGTACTTGAAATGTTATTTGAGCAGAAAAATTTCTCCTTCCCTATTCCATTAAGAGTTTGCTTGAGCTGGTATATGACATCACTTGATGTAAAGGCACAGAACAAACACAAAATAGAGAGTGTTGAGAAGAAAAACTCTGAGCTGTGAGCTGTCCCCATCCCTTTGATGCAGAGGTGTTCTGCTGCAGTTCTTCACTGCCTCAGTTCCATTGATTTGCCTGTTGGTTACATTGCACTGACTGTTGTCTCCTGGAAACACTGAGGTTCAAAAAAAATCAATCATCAATCACTCAAAAATAGTTTGGTTTAAATTCTGAAACAGTGGCAGGAGCGAGTGCAAGCAGGAACTTTGGAGGTTGACTGTGTCAGTCCAGAAGACCTGCCTTGAACCACAGCTCAGAAAGAAAGGCAGAGAGCATACAAAGAGTTTACAACCTTACATTCAATGTAAGTAGAAAGGTACACACACTAAAATATAAGCTAAAAGGTAATGGATACTTTCTTGCCTGACAGCTCAAAATTGGAGTCCTTCAGACTCACAGATCACGAACTCAGGGACACTGCACCAACCTATTCATTGATGACTGATCAAATCAAACTGTGTATGAAAAATAACATGCAAACTTCTACATGGTCTCCCATCCATCTCTTCTTGGCATCCCATCTGCTTTCTCAGCAGTGGCTGTAATGCAGTTGTGTTCACATCATCCCCAACTCTTGGTCATGGCTGCATTTGGATTCCTTCAAGAGGAAACTAGAACTGCTTAAGAGAATCCAGCACAGAGCCACAAAGATGAAGGGAATGGAACATCTCACTTATGAGGAGAGCCTGAGGGAGCTGGGGCTCTTTAGCTTAGAGAAGAGGAGACTGAGAGGTGACGTCAGCAATGGTTATAAATATGTAAAGCTGAGTGCCAGGAGGCTGCAGCCAGGCTCTGCTGGGTGATGCCCAGTGACAGGACAAGGGGCAATGGGTGGAAGCTGAGCCATAGGAAGTTTCATGTAAACATGAGGAGGAATTTTTTCCCTGTGAGGGTGACAGAGCCCTGGAACAGGCTCCCCAGCAAGGGTGTGGAGTCTTCCTCTCTGGAGATACTCAAATCCCACCTGGATGCATTCCTGTGTGATCTGGTGTAGATCATCCTGCTCTGGCAGGGGTGTTGGACTGGATGAGCTTTGGAGGTCCCTTCCAGCCCCTGACATTGTGATTCTGCGACAGCAGTCTCTTCTAACCTGGTATTCTATGACTCTACAACATTTGCTGCACTTCAAACCACAGTTCCTACATACGGGCTCTTTGAGAGGCTTGTGAAGAGATGAAGTGATGGTGGTGTGCAGTCAAAGCTACTTCTAAGGTCTTGCTCTGCCTTACTCACCCCTTCCACTCTGAATCTGCTTCTTCACAGTGGCTGGAAATCAACTGTAAAATCAGAAAGGCTTCCTTCTGGCAACTGGGATTTCTAATCCTTGTTTGGTCCAGCATTGTAGGCAATGAAAGGAGGAAAGGGAGATCCCAGTAGCTTCAGTTATTTATTTAGCTTTGCTGCAGAGGCCTCAGCAGCCTTGTTACCCAAAAGGTAAACAGCAGTAGTGACACACTCCAAGAAAGCATCCCTCAAGCCTGCTCTGAACAACAAAAATAACTACTGCCAGCACCAACTGTCATGTGTCAAAACTCAAAGCTATTCTTGGAACAGATGCAGGCCCAGGAATTTTCTTTCTTTCTTTCTTTCTTTTTTTAAAGCAAAGTAATTTCAAACCAGTCCAACCAACACATGTCATGTGTGCAACAGTCTTGGCAGCCACTAATTTTCTAAATGATAATTACTGGCAGTTTATCAGTCTTAACAGTTTGAGACAGGCAGTTTGACAATGTTAATGGACACTGCTGAACTAAAATACTGTTCCCACAGGCTCTCTCATGCACACTTTTCCCTTCCTGCCAGTTGGAGAATTTCAAGGGCTCTGCTATGATCTGGCAAATCCTCACCCTGGCCCCGCACTGTTTCTCAGATCACTGCCAGCAGGGCTCTGTTACATCTCCATAGCATACACCATTAAAAAAAAAAATCATTTTTACAATGTATTAATTGTGCCCCCTCTGCCACATGACTGCAAATAGCTCTGGCAAACAACTGCACCTCAATGAATAAAAAGTTTGTTTGACCAAAGAGTAATTGGAGTTGCTTGGCACTGAAGATGAATGCAGCAATGCTCCAGCTGACACATCTTAGAGAGAGTCCTATTGGGTCTCTGTACTTACTTCTATATACAATAGAGAGCAAATAACCTTTCGTGAAGCTTCAGAGTTAAAAGAGAGCAAGATTTCTGGGCAAACTGAAACATTAGGCCCTTTAAGACTTTGAATGCCTGGATTTATCTACTGGCTCTTTACAGTCAGTAAACCACAATAAAGAACCTTCAGAGATGAACTTTGACAAGTTCTATTTTCTTCCTCTAGCAGATGCAGGATTTTCATTAAACACATCCATAGGCACGAACTGAACTGGCATTCAATGGATACAAGCAAGACATGGAAAAAAAAAAAAAAAGAAAAACAACTTTTATACTTTCCTTTGTTTTGTTTTTTAAACCTGAAAATTGACCTTCCACATTGCATCAAGGAACTGTAACTCTAGATGTGGATGAGTTGAGCAAGTTAAATCACAGGTACTAAATCTCTGTAGCGTCAGAGTGCTATACCCACATTCGGCCAAACCTTCAGTGCTCCTGGTTGTTTTCTGCTTCTGCTAAGCACACTTCATGCCATTAAGTGCTCATATGATATGGTCATCAGCTACATGTGGTTTTCCTCTCAGGATTTTACACAATAATCTTTCTAACAATAATCTCCCTCTGCCAGTGATTTCAAAGCTTTTGCACAGAGAGAAAATGTGCATCGTTCTGCATCCAAAATTCACTATTGTTGCCAGGGATTTTATGGACTAGGGTCTTTGTAGGGGCAAAGCCAGATACTTTATATCAAAAGGATCAACACAACTCAGGACTCCTAGAGTCCTAGGAAGATTTGTGTTTGTCTGATCATCCTTTCTGCCAACATGAATGGGAAAATTCCCACTCATTTCCAAAGGAGCAGGCTCCCAAAAAAGAGGGAAAAGCCACAAAGGATGTACAGCTGCTGCCTACTGTCAATGAAATGAGAGGGGGCAGCAGAACCCACCACAAAAGCTGCATTCAGAGAATCACAAATACTCTCTCCTAATATATGACATCTTTGTGAAAATATGTGGCAGGCCTTTGGAAAGGTAAAGGGGACAAAGGAACCATTTAATCTTGTCATTTGAAAACCTCAGGTGTGAACTGTGACCTTCCATTTCACTTGAACTCCACCACAGTCGTCTGAAGCCCAAGGCAAAGCAAATGCACAAGAGAAAGAAAATTAGTCCAAACCCCTGAACAACAGCAAACTCCAGAGTGCACCAGAAAAGTAACCCCAGGTGCTTCTCCAGGTGACTCCCTGATGGCTTCTGTCAAAGATGCTGTTCTGCAGCTCTGAATCCAGAGACCACCCATAGCAGGTTCATAGAATCATAGAATGGTAAGGTTGGAAGGACCCTTGAGGATCATCCAGTCCCAAGCCCCTGCCACAGGCAAGGACACCTCCCACTAGCACAGGTCACTCAAGGCCTCATCCAACCTGGCCTTGAACACCTCCAGGGAGGGAGCAGCCACAACCTCCCCCTGGGTTCATGCCCAGCTCAGGAATACTCCTCACCCATCACCACTCTTGCTCAGAGCTTGGCTGATGTCTGAGTGTCAGCAGGACCTGTGGTCCAATGGACATCCCTAGTGGCTCTCAGCAGGGACTGAGCCCAGGTAGCTTCAGCCTCTACTGACAGCTCTCTGTAGTTTTCAGAGAAGAGAGCCTCAGTTTGCTCAGAAAAAGCATGCAAAGCATCATCTTTGTCCAGCCTTTTATTGATTGGTAGGTATTTCTTACAGATATTATGAAATTAAATGGTGCCCTTGCAAGTCAGAACACTTCAAAGAATGTAAATAAAAAAATAAAATTAATACAGAGAATGTTTTGCCCATCTCTTTCCTATTCTGACACTTCAGGAGAAACATTAGTTATGAAAACCCAAGCAGTGGGAGAGGAGCTAAAGAGGACACCCACTGGAAGGCAGGCTGGTAATGGATCAAGTGTTCATCCCTGTGAAGGAACCTCAAAAGAAATCTTCAACTGTGGAGAAAGAGGTATGGGGTAAAAGCTACCAGTGGCAGAAGCAAGTCCCTAATAGAAGGAGAAGGAAACACATTTTCAGTGCAAATCAGTGCCAGGTGGTGCTGCTGAGTCACTGGGGGAATTTCCAGGCCAGTGTAGAAGCTGGGAGGTGGGTGTGTTGGGGGGGAGGAAAGTATCTCCACACAGAAATCCCTGTCAGCACTCCTTTCTCACACAGTGACACAACCAGCTTACCACTGGTAGTATCTGCTCTACAAGTGGTTCAGCAGTGATCTGCACAATGTTCCCACAGTGGGGACCAGGGAGGAACCAGTGGCAGGAGTCTGGAAAGCAAACAGGTTGAAAAACATATGTGAGTTCTGGAAATACCAAAGGCAGGCTCTTCCCTGCCAGAGGCAGTGGGACTTTGTACAGAGCCCCTTCAGTGCTGCGTGCGTCACAACTAAGGCTCCAGCAACTGCATCTGGCATATCTGTGTGCACACACATTTGCTCTGAATGGTCACAAGGCAGAAGCTCCCCCAGCAAGAGTTACTCAGACTCTGCAGGCAAAGTCTGCGTCAGGCATGAGCGACTGAGAGAGAGAGATTGTAAGTATTTGGCATTTGTAGTTCTGAATGTAAGCTGAACTAAAATCACCCAAGCAGGTAAAATACAACTGCAAACAGCCACTAGATTTACAGAGAAGCTTCCACTATTTGTAGCCTGGCTGACAGGGATGTTGACGCAGCCTTCAGCTTTAGAAACATCTGTGTTGATCCTCTTTCTCTTTCCTTTAAGCTTGCCTCCTTGAAGCTCACTGTAGCTGTGATTAGTCATGTCTGCTTGGGAGAGGAAGGTCACTCGGCAACAGCAGGGTATCAGAAGTTCAGTGGGTGCCTGTGCTGCTTGTCTCTGGGGCCACTCTACAAGTTCCTCAATGCACCCAAACCCAATATCCTCTAGGCCTCACCAAGTTCAGCAGAAAATACAAACTGAAGGCAGGGGCTACTTGAACAGGCTTCTGTAGCTACTGGAGAGGGCAATTCACTACACCCCACTAGTTCTGAAGTGGAGAATTTAGATGCTAATGATTAGCTGACCATGGTGCAGGAGCCAAAGGAACAGCAGTTAGCACTTATCTTCCACTGAGAAAGAAAAAAAGAAAAAAAAAAAAAGAGAAGTTTCCTATCTTGCAAGTATAGGTACCTTGACAAATTGTTAGGGACCAACATTTCTTCAGAAGATAAAGGGAGAGAAAAGGAACAAATGGCTCATTCCACTCACAGATGCTACTTAGTACCTGAAATGCTCACTGCCACTTCCCCCTGCTGTGTGTTTGTAGGATAGTAAAGGAAGAAGAATAACCTAGAGGTCACCAAGGGCACTAACAACATTGGCAAGGCAATGCTGTCCTGCCAGTAACTTAGTAAGCTAGACCAGATCTATCAGGAAAGAAAAGAGCTTCCAGTATCAAAAGCTTTACTGGAGTACAGTTTCATGGGAGGTTTCTATTGACACCAAGAGGCCACCAAAAGCACCTGGGCATCTCATTGTTCCCAACAGAAAATGGTGTCCCCAAAGGGAAAATGCTCCCTTAAGTATCCTAAGTTCAGTCCATGTCTTTTCCCAGCTCTCAGGATGGAAAAGTGCAAATAATTTGTGATTTCACAGATGTGGTCCTCAGCCACAGGAGGTAAGAACTCAACGCTTCAATCTGCCTAAAAGGCCACAATGTAGAATTAAAACAACCGAAAACCCACCAACCCCTGAACTATTAACTGTGCACACCCTGGGGAAAACAGCACAGGAAGGAAGCCAGAGACATGAAGCTATTCCCTCTTTTTCCTCCAGATTGCTCCTCTTACTGCACCACCAGTTGTAAGCTCCTCTGCAGTTACTGGCAGCTAACTCCTTTTACCCTTACCAGTTAGAACAATTTCATAGACACAGATAACCTTTACCATTTATCCACCAGTTTCCTTTTACAGTTTAAAAATCAGTAGGCAGTATTAACTCCTACCTGCAGATTTGTCTTCATGCAGCTCTGCCTATAAAGTCACCTCATTCTCTTCAGCAACCAAGTTAGTTGCTGCTCTCAGCTCCATCATCTCTTGCTCTGCAGTCACTCCAGAAGAGCTGATTAACTCAGATATGCACCATGCATACGAGATCAGAGCTTTTATTCCAGTCCTTCCCCTTCATTTCCGTCTCCTCCCAAATCCGCCATTACAGGTAGAGACTGTGGCTTGCTCCACAGGCAGTAGGAGAGCGGCACACAGGATGGGAACTCTACAGCAACGACCTCTGGTGAACTTCTTGTTTTCTTACAGTGGAATACAAGTTGTTTCTTTGGAACAGTGGTTCATGGTTTGCACAGTGGACTTTGCAACAAGTCACAGCATTTTTGACAGGAAATAAGTCATCTGTAAGTGGAAAGTCACGTGCTTACATCTGAAACAGTGCCACAGCTGTGCCAAGAGCCAGCCAAGAGGCAACTGCACTGGTGATGCCACATTCAGTACGGGAGACAGTGTCACCTTGTAGACCAAAGTCTCTCACTTGAGCACAGAAGAGTTGCAGTGAACACTACCATGCAGAGAGGAGCATCTTTAAGCACAAGTAGGTATTACACAGTGTGGTAGTTTGAGAGATCCTGGGTCCCCCTTAAGAAAACCATGGGGACAGAGCCCATCCCAGGGGGATGGACCTGCTCATCCCAGGGCATTTTAATATTGTTATTCTATTCTGTCTTCCAGTATCATTAAAAGTCAGTGCCTGACTGATTCCCTTCCCTGCCTTCACTTCTCTCTGGGAACAGGGCACTCTTATCTCATGGTTGGTGGGGAGATAGCTGCTGGCTGGCAGGGATTGAGCTGCATCATGCAGCCTGCTGAGGCCTGGTAGGCCTCAGCTGGGGAGGGCAGTTTCAGCCTACCCTCAAGCCAACTGAGGGTGGAAGGGGTGGAGGATTCTAGAAGGCCAGTTTGGGCCTAATGGGTTTTGAACTTAGTCCACTTGATTGCCTTTTGTATATATGCTCTTGTAAATAGAATTTCTCCTTAAACTTCCAATCAGTGTGCAGTGTCCTCATTCTTACTGCTGGAAAGGGCAAAGAGTCATTTCTGTCCTCCAGTTCTGGGTAGGCTCAGGGCCCCCAGCTGGGACAGCCAGAATATGACTATTTCAGCACAGCAGCTGGGCATCACAGGACTGAAAATAGAATGGTTTAGGCTGGAAGGGACCTCAAAGTTCATCCAGTTCCAACCCCCTGCCATAGATAGGCAGGGACACCTCCCACTAGCACAGGTCACTCAAGGCCTTGTCCAACATAGCCTTGAACACCTCCAGGGAAGGAGCAGCCACAACCTCCCTGGGCAACCTGTGCCAGTGTCTCACCACCCTCCTCACTTCCTCCTAACATCCAATTTCAATCTCCCCTCTGCCAGTTTAAACTCATTGCTGCTGGTCAGCTCAACAGTTAATGTAGGCAGATGCAAAACCAGGTTTACTCCCACTTCTGCTAACCATGCAATGAGACAGTGTAAATCTTCAGGTGAGGACAAGGCCTTGGCTGCTGTAACAGCTCCATGTCCAGTTTCTGCTAAGGCAGTACCACAGGATGCTCATCAACTACATGTCCACCAGAAGCCAGCTAGGTGGTTAACAGACTCAAGATGGAAAACACACAAGGAGGCTTCTCATAAAGAAAGGTTTTATGGTGGCTTTATTTTTAAATTTATTCTGATTCTGGGATATTGATCTCTTTGAAGGTGCAGTTTTTATTATGCTTAACAGTATTCAAGTAAATGGAAAAGGACATTTGTGACTGAGTGTTTTGAGACTGTCAATATCAAAGAATGGTGGCAAAGCTGGGCTAGATTTAGATTCAGTCCCTTTTTCCTACCTCCAAATGAGGCTAGGGAATGGCAGACTTGCTGCATCTTCTTTGGCTGCTAGTTGTTGCAGGAATAAAAATGGGACACTAGGGAAAAGCCCGCCCCCCCCC
>VWYK01074039.1:62669-100495 GCA_013399775.1 Semnornis frantzii
CACAAAACATGAGAAAAATGCTATTTCTGTACAAGCATAAATAATATGACACTGTGCAGTACAACAAACTTTAGGGAAAGGATTTAAAATGAAGCTTCTAACTCATGAATAACATTAGATCCAGAAAGGATTAGATTAGGAAGGAGCATCTAAGTGTGATTCTACATGGTTTCTCTATCTGAAAAAAAATATTTCTCTGAGGTATTGCTTTCATTGAAAGAGTTTTAATTGCAAAGACTTTCCTGACTTGGCAATCTGAGATATTTGGAGACTGGGTCAGTAACAAAAATACACCAATCAGGTCATTTCCTGCATTGCACCAGCTGTCCAAAAGGCTTTGGGAAAGCCAGAGTTGCTTTTCCCTCAGACATCCAATAATACAGAGCAGACATGCAGAAATATGGATGTTTTGTGTAGGGTACAAGCATTACAGTGAGACAGAAAGGGAAGACAGGAAAGTAGAGCTGAGATTACAGAGTTCTGACAAATTTAGTTTTTATGACAAGTAGGCTGAAGAAATTATCTCCTTTGGTTTGCATTGCAGCAGTGCAGGGCCTGACCTGAGACAATGTCCTTGCCCATTTTCCAAGGACCATGCAGACAAAAAATAATAATAAAAAAATTTATCAGATGACTCCAGCAGATGAAGGAAAGCAGTTGTCCTCAGGCCTCAGACATGCTGAACTCTCAATCTCAGTTCCTTAGGGATGAAGACAGCACACTCCTTCATTCTTGGAAGGTACAGAGGCAACAAGCCCCTTCTGTGAGCTGAGGGCTCAAGAGTGATACTGTTGGATTCCAGAGAAGTCATGTCAGCCACCTCTGAGGTTTAGGGGCTCTTAAGTGAGATTAGAAGTCATGGAGGAAAGGAAATAGAGACCTTTCACCTTCCAAACTGACAGGATTTGGAGACTCCTTAGTAAAAATACCTTCACCATCCGTCACAAGTTAAAAACATGAGCAGTGACAACAAGGGATCTGGAAGTAGAAACCAAGACCTTCTTGGTTCTCAGGGCTTAGAGTTAATTCAAAGAACTTCAGGCAGAATCTTTTGTGCATCTCTCCTAGGAGTCTTAATGAAGTCAGTGACTATGTGAAAGCAGATGATGAAATCATGAATATATTAGTACAAACACATACAGATTCCTTGGAAACAAATCTCAACTTTTGAACCAGATAAGGATGAGAAATTATGTGAAAGGCACAGAAATTTTTCATGCTGGTTGAGGTAATTTGTGTTTGATTACAAAGCAATGAAGAGATAAGTTAACTAAGCTCTTGACAAAATTTTATTTCCTATGTTGACTTGATGATCTTAGAGGTCTTTTCCAACCTTAATGATTCTATAATTTCTCACTGGGATGGGCAAAGCTGAAGGGAAGCTGTGACTGAAAGGAACCAGGTATTTTGTGCTGTGTTTTTCCTTTAGACCAGGATGGGACATGTCAGGCTTGGTTGGCAGCCAGCCATGGGGTCCCAGACCCAGAGGTATTCACTGTTGTGCTTAGGCTTGTGGAGCAGGACAGGGTTCCCAATGTGCAAAGCTCTTCCTTTGACCATCAGAAATTCCTTATTAGGTTATTGCTTGCTTTTTAAGATATATACAATACCTTAACATTCAAACCTTCTCTCTATAGTTGTTCCTGTTGTGCATGGCCTAGCTAAGCAGTCACACAAAGCAAGCAGTGGAGAGGGAATGATTAATGAATGTATCTCAAAAAAAAAAAGGTGGATGTAAAAGGATGTTTACAGATTTCCACATGGATGTAGTCTATTATGAAATTATAACTTCCTATCTATTGAGTGTTTACTAGAAAGGCTGAGAATTAAGATAGATTCTTTTGTGGACAGGAAATGATCCAAAGAAAAAAATTAAACAGATATAGCAATCCACCAACAAAATGAGAGGAAACAATTTAACAGCTAAAGAACCCAAAGCTTACATGGTACTAGAATACTAATTAAATTAGGAATGAAAACTTCTTAGACATGCATTTCCTCAAGATTTTACGAGATTTTATCCAGCCTTCCTTTGCATCACAGAATGACAGAATGTTAGGGGTTGGAAGGGACTCAAAAGACCATCCTGTCCACCCCCCCTGCCAGAGCAGGATTACCTAGAGTAAGTCACACAGGAATGCATCCAGGTAAATCTTGAATGTCTCCAGAGAAGGAGACTCCACAACCTCTCTGGGCAGCCTGTCCAGGGCTCTGTCACTCTCACAGTGACAGAGTTTTCTCTTCTGCTCCCATGGAACCTCCTTTGCTCCAGTGTGCACCCATTGCCCCAGTCCTATCACTGGACATCATCGAGCAGAGCCTGGCTCCATCCTCCTGACACTCACCCTTTACATATTTATGTACTTGACCAGAGGGAGTTGAAATGGGAGTTTGACAGATTAAATGTTTAATTAAACACAGAAAAACACAACGTGCTATGTATGTTTTAAAAGCCCATTTTAAGCATGACTGATGAGATACAGTTGCACTTAAAAAAATAAAAAGCATTACACACATGTGCATGAACAGAGAACTTACAGAAAATAATAAGCAGCAATATTTCAACCCTAGGCTCACACTAGTGGTCAACAGACCACTTATTTTTTTTCCTGTAAAAATTTCATGAAGTTGCTTTATTATAAACAGACACCCTTGAGCTTGAGGGAATAAAGACATAATCCAGCAAAACTGTGTATTTAAAATGCTATTATTCATTTTATCAACTGCAACCTAATCTTCATTTTCAAACTGCAGTTTTATATGTTACATGTGGCAATTTTAATCTAAATTCCACAGGAAAGGCACTTCCCATCTGCAGCTGAGCTCTCGGTACACACCCAAAGGCTTTGCTGGAAATCTGCTCTTCAGCAGCCAGCAAGAGCAGGGCACAGGCAGCCATGTACACAGCAAACACAAAGAACTGTGAACTGTTCGTGATAAAGAGAAACCAGCACGAGAAATGCAACTGAAAATGGTTACATGCAGCCATAGGTGCACTGCTTTTACAGAAGTACCTTGAAAGAACACTCCAGAAGGGCCTTTTCCCACAAAGAAATTGCACTAGAAATGCCTGGCTGTAGAGTCCCACTGATGTCAAATTAAGGTCTCTTAATTTCAGCAAGTTTGCCATCAATCTACAGATACTTTTATTATCATCTTGTTTTAATAACAAGTCCAGAGTCAGATTCTAGCTGAAGCTATCAGTTTATCACCCTGCAGGGTGTAGCTGCCTGCACCAAATCACAGGAGGGTTTATTGTCCCCAGTGAAGGAAGCTGCACACAGGTGTCAGGTGTCACAGGTTCTGAACTGGATACGAGGCAGCTGTTAACGGTACTGCTTTGATTCCCAGCTCCAGCCCTGTGTCCATACAAACCTAAGTTCATCACACGTGCAAGAATCACGTAGGTTCTGTTAGCTAACAAGTGTACATTTTGGCCAAACTGCACAATAATTTAAAAAATACACTACCAAAATTATATTTTTTTTCCCTTAAGAATGGTTTGACAAGATACCAGAATATTCTGAGGAAGGAAAAAAAACACAAAACAAAAAAAAAAAAAAAAAAGGGTTTAATTCTCATTCTCAGTTCCACTCCTCCAGAACTAAGTAGTGTTATGTTTTTGGCTTCCTTACCACAATGAAGCTGAGACTCCATGATGTTTTCCCCAAGACAAATGTCAGCTTGACACATTACCAAGGAATGAAGCTTGTGCTATCTATTTATATTCAGAAAGGCAATTAAAATTTAAAAAAAAAAAAAAAATTGGTTTGGATTTCAGATTATTGCCACTGCCACACAGTGAAAACTAAACAAAACCAAGTATCTGGTTACTTTTGGGTTATTTTAAAGTGAGCTCAAAGTTACACATTCAGCAGAGCCAGAGGCCAAACGACAATCGCAGTTCAAGAGGAGTGAGTGATTAGATCCTGGATCTGCATATCATTAGTGATGATAGATGCAAGTTTATCTAGGAGTTTCAGATGTCATGGCCATTAGAAATCAAGCTCAACACACATACAAAGACCACTACAGTCCTTATCCAGATGAATCAGGAAACATTGTTTACAATGAGGGAGGAATATGGCTTCCTTCAGAGCAGCCCTCCATCCTAAAATGCAGATTGCACTAACATGACTACAAGGGAAATATTTAACACAGACCTCTCTGGTGAGGGAAACGTGATCTGTGTAGCCCAAATTACATGTTCTTTGGGCCAGAAGTATCACTATATGGTCACAAATACTAGATACTAACTTATGGCAGCTTGTGAACTTCTAATAGGTGTCTGTAGTGTATTAGCTATCCACAGGCATACTTTTATCCTATGTTATAGCTGCAGGAGGGTATGGAGCTACCCAGAGCAAAGGACTGAGCTTTTACAGAGTAGCTGCTGCTCAGAAACACATGAGCTATAAGCATGTGCCCCAACTTACCCCACACTGACTTCTTTCCTCTTAATGCCTTGTTTCACTTCAGTGGATTGTGCTCCCCACACTCATTTAATGGGGGTAACACTAAATAAAGATAGTGCTGAAATCATCTTTAAAATTTTGCAAGCAGTTTTTCTCTTGCACACGTGCACTGAGAGCAAATATCTTAGAAGTTAATTTAACAGTTGGAAGTAACCAAAAGAACGAAACTGTACTCATCAGAATAGACAGAAAGCAGGCAATAACCAAGAGCTTCATGCATGCTTAACAGAACCATTTTGAATTGCTCTTCATCTCACTGGTTAAGTTTAACGATAAAATTATATTGACTTAAAAATAAAATCATATTGGCTTAAAAATAAATTTATCCTGACTCATTAGAACTCAGATTCACAAACTAAATGTTTAGAAGTACTTTAAAGGTTAGAAAGAAGGTTTCAGACTCATACCAAAGATTTTGACCCTAAAGAGAGAAACCAAACTAAAAACAAACAAACAAACCTTCCCAGAGGCTTTAATTAAACACCTGAAGTGCTAATTACTAGAATAAAACAGGAAACCAGCTGGAAGCATTAATAAACATATTGCTACATCAAAATGTACATGTTAACAATGTAAAGGTGATCTCCAGTGTGGTCTTCCCCCAAAAAAGGAAACAAATCAATTCCCTCCACTAAAAAACTGCTACATGCAATACTTTTTGTACTTGAAAAGCTTACAGATGCTTACATCACACAAAAATGGGGCAATCTAGCAGCCATTTTAGCAGAAGAAATGCCTCTGAAGCTGTAGAATTTCACAACCGTGCAGCCCATGGTGCTCAGCTTAGGTTGCAGAAGGCACTAGAAGACTAGAAAAGCAACACAAAACAATGACCTCCTAGAGATTAGATTTAACTAAGGGAGGTCCTCCTGACATCTCACTAAGCCTCCAGAAAACATTCCAATAGTCCCACTGAATGAGGAGGAAGTGAAAAGATTTAATTTGGTCAAAATGTAGCTCTGATGAGTGCTACTGAAACATACACCATTAATTACTGAGCTGCCTCAGCAGCCAGGATAGGTCAGCTTTCTAACGGCTGCCACTGACATGTGTAGTGGAAGCAGAGGCCTTCAGCAAATACTTCAGTTTGGTGGAAAACACAATTTCCATTCTAGCAAAGCCACACAAATTTGGTCTGAATGCACTCACAGGAGGAAGGGCGGAAGGAGCCGATGCCGACACGGAGATGCTGACCGGGAGGAAGGCTGGAAGCACAGCTCCCTGTCGCGGTGCCCAGTGTCCTAATGTGAACCCCTAGGAAAGGGAGCCAATTCCGTCCAAGAGGCAAACACTTGCTGGAATGAAGCCCTTTATTTCCCAGGACCTTGGAGATTTCTGAAGAATCCCCCCAAGATACAGGCTGTTGAAACTAGGATGACTCAAGCCTTACAGGAAAACGGGTGACCAGGGAGGGGGAAGGGCTTTCTCCAACATCAGACACCACACTAGGTGGCCTCATCTCTTGTCCCACTTCACAAACTACGTACCAGCATTGCATCAGTGCTGTCCTGCACAACTACTGAGTGTGACCTCTGAATTTGCCCTGCTGCTGCCACAAGCTCCACCAGCAGTTTGCACCTCCCACGGAGTGGTGTGAGCTTCCCCTCCACACTGAGATACCAACCCGAGCTCAATGCACTCTAAACACAAATTCGTCTCCTCTGCCCAACTGGCTTCAGAAGAGTTACAAAGATTAAGACTACTGACAGAAGAGAGACAGTGGGGGCTTATTCACCCACTGGTTTTCATACAGCTGCCTCAGCTACACCCAGGGCTGTCAGGTCACAGGACAGCCTTTTCCCCTGCTTTCAGCTCATCCCGCTCTTTGCAAAGGAAAAGGAAGAGAAGGAGCCTCTTCTGTGGCTCCGGCCACACACCTCAGCACCAGCTGAGCCAAGCCAAAGCCACTTGCCTCATTTCAGCAGGGTAAAAATCAAAGAGCTGGCCCAAGGTAAGAGCCTGACAGCACTACGGAGCACATTAGCATGCACGTAGCTAGAAGCTCCCTAGCAATTAGAAGCTGAAGTTGTCAGATCACAAGCTGTATTCAGGCACCACAAACACTACAAAATCGAGTGAAGCAAAAATCTGAAATGAGCTGAGGCAAAGCAGTTATTGTAATACTCTGTATTATAAACCATAATGATTCTTGCTTATAGTCTTTTGTTTCAGAAGCTTGAAGCAGTAGGCTTACATACAATTTTCCTTCACAAAGTGGAAGTCTGGCAATTCTGACCTGATTTTGCCATTCATGTGATGGCTGCAACACTGAATATCCTGATGAAAGGAATCTCAGCTGAAGCCTATACTCTGATTTCTACTTCTTAGAGCTCATTCTGCAGCACTTCAGAGGGCTCCAAGACATCAGTGTGCCTCTACCCCATGAAATTCATTGCAGATACAGCTGCTCCTTGGGATTTGAAAAATAATTAAAGGAAGAATACAACAAAGGAAGTATGGAAGAAAGAAAAATGTGACAGAAGCAATACAAGTCTCTTGTGAATAAATACATGTCCAAGTCTGTGAAAAGGTGCATCTTTCTCCATGATATACTGTATCTCATCTGCACAGCTTTTTTATTCCATGAAAGTTACGTGGCCAAAGTTTACCCATTTTGTTAAAAATTTCTTGTTTCAGCACTCTCCCAGAATTTTATTTTCCTATTCATAAAATAAAAAAAACCCCACAAACTAACATCTCTTCCTAAAGAGAACTCCTATTCTTTTCTTAAAACTGTAGCAGGGATAGCATCTGATTGAAGCAATCTCTGGTTTTGCTGAAAGCAGATTTATATTTGACAAGATTAAGCTTACAGCCACCTCTGTTTCTGCTGTTCATTATCAGTGGCAGTTCAGAAGCTCCTCCAATTGTTGCTACCAAACAAAAATCCAGCTGCAGCAAACCCAACCAAATAACAAAAGAAGCCAAGGTAGATTACTTCACTGGAGGAGAGGCTCCTCTGACTTCCTGGAAGTCTAAAACCACCTCTAGTCTACGTGCAGGAGCCAGAGAGAGCTGTGATGGGTTGGCCTCACAGTCCCTGCACATTGTTGCTTTAACCCACACAGCCACTGCAGCAGGTGGTTGCAAAGTGCCCAGAAAGAAGGCATCCAGAAAGGTGGAGGGATGATGTCACAGGACATTTAGGCATGGAAACCAAGTAGGACACAGCCTGTTGTAGCTCTTTTGCAGTGTCTTTCTGAACTCTACTACCAAATATGCCACAGATAAGGCTGAAGATGCTTCTTTCCCAATACATTAGTGCTCCTCAAAGAGTTGTGAGCTCCAGCACCTCTGCACACTCCTTGCTACTGAGGTCCCAATGAGTTGCAGCCAGTCAATGGCACTGCAGACAACACTGAAAGGGAGAGCCACCAGCACTGCCCTTCCACCCCATGGCAGGCTCAGAAGATAAAACCACTTCTTAGAGGAACTGCCTGCAAATGAAGCAGCTAGCAGGGACATAACAGATGACAGAGCAGGGGTATGACAGATGGCAGTCATCACCTTCCCAAGTCTCTCCCCCCCAAAGTTACTGCTTGAGCACTCCATCAAACAGAACACATGGGTAATGCTATGGCTACGCTGGAGATGGAGTGATTCTTACAGACCCAATACTACTGATTAAATATATTAATATAAATGTGTTCTTTTGGATGCAATAACTTATCACCACTACAGTCAGAGCATTTACAGTTTCCAGAGTAAGGGAAATGCTCATGAAGCACAAGTGGTTTGTCATTTCATCAACAGTTCTCAAATCTCCAAAAATACTTAACTACATCCATAAAAATTACAGACCACAGCCATGTTTGCCTTGTGATTACTTGCAAGCTAAATAAATCTTCTCTTTGAAGCAGAAACAAGGTTTTTCAAGTTTCTGCAAAATTTTTGGCCAGAGATTTTATATATAACAGCACAGATTAAAAGCTTATTATACCCTGAGCAGGATTGTTTTTGGAAACACCCTGCTAGCTTGCTTTTTGGATGGGTTTCCATCTGATTCAATCACAGTAATTGTACAGCTCTCATAGTACTCAGAAGTAGTCAGGAAAACAAAGAATATTGCAGAAGTTTCCGTTTATAGATGGCTGGGCTGCAGTTGCAACCAGGAGTGGGAGAAGTCATTCACTTCAGTATCACATGGCAGAAGCAATTAGAAATAGACTAGAATTACATGAGTTCTTTTTCCCTGATTTCGTATGTGTGTCTCTCTCTACATATTCTCTTATCCTAAACCTTATGTCACCCTCAAACCCTCCACTCTGAAAAAAACACTACATTTATATTTTCCATCAGAGACTCCATTTACTGCATCTATTCCTAGTGTTTGGAAAATGTACTTCAGGACCATGAAGAAACACTGAGGCCCCAATCAGCATCCTCTCAGAAAAGCCCATGTGAAGAGATGGCACTTGGCAACATCTGGCAGATCCAGAACTGCTGGCAAACCAACAGTGGGGTGTGACCTCTCTTATCTTTGTATATTGCAAACCCTTTAGGTGCTTGGGAAGAAGAGGCATTATGGAAATTAAGCCACAGTAGAAAAGAAGTTTTTCTGTAAGCAGGTAGCCTGCTGAAGGTACCATCCCAGGCCAGGACTGCAGTCCCATGTCTCTGTACTCTGCTACACCCAGCACAACATCTAACTTTGCTATATTGTGGCTAGGGTGTTAGAAGGGACATTCAACATCATCTGTAAGGTTTTATTACAGTCCAATTACAAAGGAGGTAAGAGAAGATTTGTTGTTTCTTCCCTGCCTCCTGTGGTATTAAAAACCTTCCCAAAGCACCATGATTTGGTTAAGTCAGAAGCTATTGGACTTGTGCCATAGGTGTGACACAGGTGTAGCACCTCTGACTTTTATTAATATGGAAAATCATAAATAAAACCCCAAGTTGTGTGATGATACCAACAGAAAAGGAAGAAATGGCCCAAACTGAATTCTACCATGCAAATTTTAAATNAAACAACAAACAAAAAAATCTACCACAATGACAAAGCAGTAATTTACATTTGAAGGTACCTGTAGCTTCTCAACACGAAGCCCTTCATTGCTTAGGAAACCTTCGGGACTCTGTAGATGTTTTGTGCTAAAGTTGTATGCACCGAGTTCAGGCTGAGTTTTCTGAGGAGCTGCAGCCAAAACAACTCGCTCACTTCCAAGAATGTAGCTGGGAAAAAAAAAAAAAAAAGAAAAAGAAAAGAAAAAAAAGAGCCTTTTATTCAGAGAACACAAGGCATTGAATCTTGTCCCAGCGTAAATGCTTTTCACTCTCCAACTCGTGAGCACTTGAACTTGGAATCCTGGGGCGGCTCTTCCGCAGGGTTTGTATGAGTCAGGTGAATTAAAACATCTCCTGACCACTGAGTTTTGCAAAACACCACTTCTTGTTCAATACAGGAAACGAAACAGAAAAAAGGGGTGGAATGTGGGGTTTTGGGGATCCTAGGTCTCCTTCAACAAAACCATGAGGACAGAGGTTGATCCCAGGATGTTTTAATATTGTTATTCTATTCTGTCTTCTGGTATCATAGTTTAAAAGGCAGTGCCTGACTGATGGCCTTCCCCTCTCCTCCCTGCCTTTCTTCCCTTCACTTCTCTCTAGGAACAGCATACTCTTATCTCATGGTTGGTGGGGAGATGGCTGCTGGCTGGCAGGGAATTGAGCTGCATCATGCAGCCTGCTGAGGTCCTGAAGGCCCCAGCTGGGGAGGGCAGCTTCAGCCTACCCTCAAGCCAACTGAGGGTGGAAGGGGTAGAGGATTCTAGAAGGCCAGTTGGGCCTAATGGGTTTTAAACTTATTCCACTTGATCGCCTTTTGGATATATGCTCTTGTAAATAGAATTTCTCCTTAAACTTCCAATCGGTGTGCAGTGTCCTCATTCTTACTGCTGGAAAGGGCAAAGAGTCATTTCTGCCCTCCAGCCCTGGCTAGCTCATGGCCCCACACTGGGACACCTTCCTATTTAAAATGAACTATGGGAGAGCGGCTGGCCAGTCGGCTACACCAAGGGACACAGTTAGGCCTCTTCAGTCATTTGATACCAGAAATTTCAACAGCACTTACTGGTATAAAAAAAGATGGGGTTGGGATGTGCAACACATTCACCTCACAGATGTAACCCAGCTCATCTGAGGCCCATTGAGGACTCCTATCAGATGAAGTCTAAAGAGATTTTTTTCTTGAGGGAGATGAGAGAAGTATTTGAACTCCTATCACAGTCCAAGTTACTTCCATAGAGTCACAGAATGGTTTAGGTTGGAAGGGACCTCAGAGATCATCCAGTTCCAACCCCCTGCCATAGGCAGGGACACCTCCCACTAGAACACGTCGCTCAAGGCCTTGAACACCTCCCTGGGCAGCCTGTTCCAGTGTCTCATCACCTTCAGTGTCAAGAACTTCTTCCTAACATCCAGTTTAAATCTCCCTTCTGTCAGTTTAAACCCATTACTCCTCATCCTGTCACTACAAGACCTTGTCAATAGTCCCTCCCCAGCCCCCCTGTAGGCCACCCTCAGATACTGGAAGGCTACTATAAGGTCCTCTCGAATATTTCTCCAGGCTGAAGAGCCCCAACTTTCTTGAGAAACTTCTGTTTCTACTCACTAAGGAGAAGAAATCTTTGCTTAAAATATACTGTGTTCTACAGCATCTTCCCTTCTGTTCAAAAGGGATGATTCCCATTTTAATACAAAGCAGATCTCAGCTCAGCTAATACAAACTGCGATCTCAGCTCAGCATTAATAGGGACAGCAAATATAGCACCCTAAGATGGAGTGTGCCTGCAACATACATAACTTATCTGTGCAGAACAAGCTGGCAGAGCAGTTATGTCTTTAGTGAGCTAGACTCAATATAAAAAGGATTTACTTGCATGCAGGACCGTTTGCAGTCTCTGTGCAGTTTTACTTGGAATAGATTTAACATTTAACTAGTTCAACCACATTAATCCTTCTGCTCCAGACTCCTGGAATAGTATTTATCATGCTGTTGGTTTTAATTTTTTTTTCCCATTTAGAAGTAAAAACGACATTTCCAGCAACAAAAAGTGGAATTTCAAAGAACCGTATGCAAATTTTAAAACAGCACTAAATGAATATAAAAACCTCCCAACTTTCTCAAAAAAAAAAAAAGAAGATTCACAGAAAAGCTACACTTTTCTCATTTATATCAGAATGAGTTTTAAGCCTTAAAAGCCAGAACTTGGTGAAGCTTTTTCTTAGATAGGAAAGCCCATCATTTTTGAAGTGTCCCAATTGCAAAAGCTAAATTGCAGCAGTAATGATGAAATACTCCAGTCAGAAGGAGCTCCAGATTGAAAATTTAAATGAGAAACCAACTCAGTGCAGTTACTGATAATGCAAGTTAATTAAGAGCATTTTTGAACATTTGTCCTAGTTCTTCACTTTGATTTCCAGGTTTGCTATAGAGTTTCCTATTGTGCCACACACCATGCTCCAGGGTACAGCAATAGCTGTCCCTTATGCAACTCCTTTATTTGGTACTTTGAATTTTAAAGTTCATCTTGAGATAAAGGTTTAGAGAAATGGATTAAAGTAAAGAGTGTTTCATTGCCATTATCCTTGCTTTCCTAATGGAGATGGGCAGAGAGGTGTTTGAATGGCTAAATCCATCTCCGGTTGTCTCCCATTCTCTGCCACTGTTCCCTGCCCCTTCTTCTCAGATGTTTTCCAAAACTCCCTTCAAAACACAAACTCCACTCCTTCCAGATGCTAATCCAAGAAAAGAAATACCCATGAAGCAATTTAGAGCAAACATGATAGCCCTAATCCAGTACATCACTCACTCCAAGCTAGTTAGCACTCAGGAGAACTGCTTTGACATTCTACCACATGTACAGAGGGACCAGCAGGCAGAGAGCTTCCTATTGTACCTTTACCCTAATGCCTATGTCACCGTACTTGGCCTGCAGTCCTGGTTCAGCAAAGTATAACTACCTTGATGAAACTTCATCCCTCTCAAGGAGAGAGACTGACACAACACCTTCACCATCACTGTGCCTGAAAAATTTCCTTGGAAGCCAAAGGTTTCTGTCTGTTTCAGACGGATGTGAGTGACTGCCTTCTGCAGCAGGGTCCACGTCCTCAGAAGCAGCTCATGTGTTGCACTGTGAAACCAATTTTTAAAAGCATGTCTCCTATTAACTTAATCAGATCCCCCCCTCACAATATGCTGCAGACCCAGTAAGATCAGGCCCTCTCCTGGAGAGCTGCAGGAGAAAGGAGGCTGTCTCCTACTTCTGGTGAAGAGAATCCCCGTCCCTCTGGAGCAGGCAGCACTCCACCTGCCTGTCTCACTACATCTCCCACAACTTGTCTTGAGAAACCACCACAACAGCTTGAGTCTCATCGGACTAGTGAGTCTGAACTCAGATATTCCTTCACTGCCCAAAGCTCTTCCCTCCCACTCTACCAAAGCACTTTCTTTTTGTCTTTTTCATGTAATATTATTCTCCCTGGCAGACCTCAGAAAAAAACCTTCTACAGCAACTTTTGTTCTCCATTTGCACCTGCCAGATAAAAATTCCCATATTTTCTTCCACGAGTTGAAATTTTGCTGCCAATGTTCCTAGCTCTCTAAATCAAGCATATTTGTCAATGTACTTGCAAGTACTTACACTGCAAACATCCATGCTTGGGAAAGCAAAGGTATGTGTAGGAATAAGCTGGTGAACACATGTACAACTTGAGTAAGGCACTAATCTCCCTCTTGTTTCCCACTCCCCAGTTCAGTCCCTCTCCAAGGGCTTGTTATCTTCCTTCTGCCTGCAGCCACCTCTGTGCCTCCTTTTCTGAGCCACTGTGTCCTCGCCTTGGTTCAGCCTTTCCATATATCAGTACTAACCTCTCTCTCACCAACCTCACACTGGGATGATGCAAAAACCATTATCCCACTCTTTAAGGGCAACCCAGGCAAAAACCATGTGTCCTGCACTGCCACGTGCCAAGCAAGAACATCCTAACATATCAGAATGCACATTACTGCATGTAATCACAATACAACCTAACAGCTTTCTGGTCAGACTTACAGCATCTCCAGTGCTTTTGTTGAAAGCTTTGACTTCTTGGCTTCAATCCACACCCATCTGTATTACACAGTACCGGGGGGTTATGCTTGTTTCAAAGGTATGGTTTTTGCCTTAATATGAACATTTCTGCTTTCTGCAGACTCTTTCCTGTCCTGACTGTATTTTCTGTCCTCACCACCTACTTTCCAGAACCTTTTCTCAAATTTTAATAAAAACAGCACCCATGTTCTGTTCCTCACCTCGCTCACGCTCAGACAGACACCCACTCAGACTCCCAGGCTTCTCATGATCTGCCTCCTGCACACTGTGCCTGAGAGCACTGCCAGGCAGCTCTGTTCTCTGGGGGGGGGGGGGCATGGGAAAGAAAAAAGTAAGACCACCTGCACACTGCTGCAACCTGTCTACCAACACTGCTCTTTCTCCTTTACCCTAGAAAAGCAGTAGTCTGCAGTTATATCTTCCTTTGAAAACAGAGCTGACTGCAGCTATGCTCTCCCTGACAGGACCAGTCCACTCCAAGTACAGAAAAGGGTTTTATTTCCAAACAAAGAAAGAGCCTCCACTAAGGATGGGAGGAAAGCAGCACAAAAAAAGGAACTACTGCAAACATGCTACTTCTAGTAAGTATTTGTCAGTGGATCTTAATTTCCTCATTCCCAGCAAAGCCTACACTACCAGTCCATTTAAGTGTTATTTTGTTTGCAGTAAACAGCACCTTCTTCCTTGCCACTGATTTCCTGACTTGGACAGGCTCACAGAAGGGTTCACAATCCCTTTACCATCCACTTCATTAGCAAGTACGAAGTTTTCCATTTACTGCTTAGCTTTCTGTGAGCTCTGAAGATCAGGAGATACACTATAAAAATGTAATTTGCCTGCAAGTAAGCACAGAAAGGATAAAGTGGAATAAAAACTTGCAAGTCCTGGTTATTTCAAGGCTCATGGCTGCAGCTAAGAGCCCTCATTTTGTGGATAAATACTGCTTTTACTTCAAAGATTGAGCAGCAGAAGCAAAATCTCCCCAAACCATTCTGCTAACATCACTTTTCCCCTAAAAATAAAGTCAAAGAGGTTTTCAGGCCAGTTTGTTCCCTGACATCTCCAACAGAGCAGCAGTTGGACACTTCAGCTAGGCTGGGCTGCAGTGATTTGGGGGAGTGAAAACAGTACATTGGTATCACAGGCCAATGGATTGGTGTGGGAAAGGGAAAGAAGAAACAGGTACAGATAAATTGAAATACCTTTTCTTAATTGTTCTGGGCCTTTAAAGTGTTTAGAAGTCATATAGAATTAGTGTTTCCTTTTTGTAGGCCTCAGCAGAATTTTGCGAGCGAGATTTTTGTTGTATTGAGCCAAGAAGATTGAAGCTTGGGCTTTGCTGAGCTCCACAGGTAGAATGACAGTGGTCTGAATAAAGCAACAGCTGGCAGAAAATGTCAGTTATTAAAGAAATGAAACCTTCAACAAGATGGACATCTATCATCATCTCACAGTGGCACAGATGATTCAGTCACACAATTGTAGTCTTGCCTAAAAGCATCTTCCCCAAGCTCTGAGGCAAGTGGGCTAGAGAGCTATGTTTCATACATATTGTATTGAATAGGTTTTTTCCTTCACGTGTTGTTTTAACAGATGAATGCCTCCAAAACTGATCACAAAAGAATACATCTCAACAAACACCCTGCTGCAGTGAGACACTGCAAAACCAGCACATTAACAATCTTAAATAAAAACAAGCCAAAAAGACAGAATAAGACCAAAGGACCCTGTTGTCCATTTGGGAAATACTTCCTGCAGCTGGAGTGAGAGAAGCTCAATGCAGCACTAATATCTGCTCAAGCCAGAGGGAGAATTTATTTTCCTCTTTACCCAGAAAGAAACAGAGAGGGAGGGAGAAGAGGAAACGGCAGAGAGTAGATAATCTCTATTTTACACTGACAGGCAAAATGACAATGGCAAAGCCCACTGTCCTCTGGAGACTGCAGGAAACCAGTCACAGGATGTGCCCCTTCCAACTCAGTAAGCTAAGTGTGTGCGCTCTGGCTGCCTGTGTCCTGAAATGCAAACGCATTTTTCTCACAGCTGCAACCACAACCAGCACCACATTTTGCAGACCCTCTTACTGTTTCTGTCTTAAAGACTACCAAGGTATTCTTTAATAAGTATATATTATGTGATTTTAGGACAACACAAAACCTGTTTGATATAGTCATAGCACTTTTGACCTGGTCTACTTTATTCCATTACGTTAAAGAAGAAAACCTCTCACAGATATATCTGATCTGGATTTGTTGTTTGGGTTTGTTTTGGTTTGTTTTTTTTTTCTCCTTTCCTGTTCAAAGGAGCAAAACCAAAATTGCAAATCCAAGTTCCACCAAAAGGCTTTTCTGTAACCTTTTCTCAGAGCTCAGTACAAATGTTTACTCACCTCTCTCAAAATGTCACCAACATTGTGTTGGGGACAGGCAATGTGGGCACCAAATCAGCTTTTATCAATGCAGTAATGTTAATGGGCCCAGGAAATTGTAGTGTTTTTTTCTTCTTTTCTTCACACTCCTTAAAGTGTTCCATCAATCGCCCAGTAACAAGGGCTTTTCAGGATTCTTTTTCCCCCTCCATTTTTATCATAATTCATAAGCAGCTTACACAGGCACACCAGGAATTAGATAAATCAAATGCTATTTTATGGCTTTAAAATTATTTTTACTTCAGATAGAAGTCAATTGCCAAACACAGCTCTCCCCTAACCTCCTCTTGCAAACGTCTTCCCTTCCTTCTGAAAAATTAAGTGATAGTGTCAAATAAAACCAAACAAGGGGGGGAAAAAAATTGGTTTCCCCCCAGTAAATAAAGCAACTTTCTAAAGCTCTGATAATTTAACAATCTGTCATGTCTACTTTAAACAGCAGTGAACCCCATTTTAACCAAACACAAAGAATTTAACATCTCCTTCTCATTCATATTTATAACATTTCTGACTGCCACATTTCCAGCTGTTCTATGACTGCCTTTATGCCTTGCTCCTTGCACTGACTGTACATAGGATGACAAAATTTCAGTTCACATTTCACAAAGGATTAGTCTAAGAACACCTTGAAAAAGTTGCATGCAGTTTCTTCCTTGTGTGTTTTCTGTGCATCCCATAACCTTGCTTACCACCACAAGTGCATTTCATAACATACTCCAGAAATTTATGTTACTTCTCTAAAATCTCTTGCTGAGGGTTAGAAAAGGATTAATGCTTTGATGAATTTGTGCTTCATGCAGGGGAGGGGTCTGAACAGGTTTGAAAAGTGGTTTTTCCCAACTATCTTTAGACAGAGGATAGACTTAAGTTGTACAGTTAAGAGAAATTAAGCTGAGAGTATTAACTCTCAAATGAGATGAGCAAAGGGAGATCATAGGACCAAGGTGCTTCACAGAAATGCATGAAAAGGGGTGGTGATGGTTAACTGAAATTGTGCTGGCAAGTGCCAAAAGTCAAGTTCTCAATTTCCCCAACAACTTTCAAGTATAATTAGGTTTAAAATAAAACAGAGCAACAGTGCTGATAGACACAGGATCACTTGTTTATGTTCTGACTCTGCTTTGTGTTACCTGCAAAGGACAGTAAGGTTTGACATACATCCAGAAAGAGTTCTTTAATTGAAAGAGCTCAGCCCAATGCAGACCAGACTGCCAGCACTTGTTTCTAAAAAAGAAAAAAACAGCCATTTTGGTCACACAAGCCCACACGGTGTGAGCTGCATAAAGACAAGTCTAAGTTTTAAGATCCTCCAAGGTGCCAGGCTATCTCACACGCTGTCTCTAACCCACTCAGCAAGCCAAGTCATGGCTCAGACCATTTCCCCCCAACACGTACAACACCGTTCTACCCACAGGAGAAATGAGGAGCCTGTGAACGCCTACAGGCCCAGCAGCACCAAGTTTCCATTCTGCCTTGTGCCTTTCTGGTTTCTCACTCACACAAAGGCGGGTTTGTCATCTCTGCCACAAGTACTGTAGGCAACAGTCAGTTAGTCTGGTTCACATGTGCTGACTTGCAACACCAGAGGCAGCACACTCAAAACTGAACACCATCAAACTTCACTTTGCTCCCCTCCATCCCACTGCAGATTTGTATGCATAGCTCAATCAATATTTTTGTCATGGATACACATGTGAAGTCAGGAACACGCAAACACCAGACTTCCAGAGTTGTTACTGCCCATGCTGCTTGCACTGTCTGCCCTTCTCAACCCGCCCTTGACTTCACAGTGGTGCAGTTCTTAGTTAAACTATCACACTGGAAGTTTTCTATAAAAGCACTCTCCTCCAGTGCCTGAAGTGGCTGGTTCTTCTTCAGTATGGTCATTTAAGACTTTTTTTTTTTTAAAAATTCTTTTTGACATTGACTGTCATTTAACAGAACAGTCCTCCCAGCCTGCTCTGAAAACACAACCAGTTCACTGATGAGCCCCTGCACCACCCAGTGCTTGAGTTTTCCCTCACAAAGCAAGCTTCTTTATAGCATCCTAAGACACCAGGAGTATTATTGGCACCTTAGGACAGAGAGCAGATAAATTCAAAAGTGTTCTTTATTTAGATGCCCAGTTTGAGACAACCAAAGCTTCAGTGCACTCACAGCAATGAATCCACTGACTTCCTCTGCAGTTGCATGCACTTAACACCTCTCCAGTCACCCCACAGTCTATCAGCACAGCTACACAACAAAACAGGACACTTTTCATAATGGTGTGTGCTTAAGTGGAATTTCTTTCCCAGATGCCTAGCTTATCCTTGCCCCTTCCTTCCTACAAACTTCCCCACCCCTTTCACGTGGCACCTCCTGGCTCCTGCAAGAGATGAAGCTGTGATTTGGCAGGAGCCAATCTCTCCTATTTCTGTCTCACTCTGCTCCTAGGTGCACGGAAGAAAACTGAGATCTTCACAGTTGAAAAGACCAGGATCAAACCATGCAGCTACAACCCAAACCGTAATGCACACACACTAACACTGCACAGTCTTGACTTAGGGGGGAAAAAAAAATAAATCATGGAAACTTTCTTTGAAATGAGGCTATTTTAAGACTCGTTAAAAGCAAACTAACCTTTTCTATCCCCTGAAAAATTTTCATCACATGAATGCCTGTAATTAATCAGCAGGCTAATGCATAGTTTCCCCCTTTTAAATGAGAAGAGTGCAAACTTTATGCTGCTTCTACCTCTATGTTAAGCAGAATCAAGGGTACACAATACTATCAATAGATGCAGGTTGTTGCTATCAGCAGAACCCAAGCCCTTATATCCTCACTTCAATCACCTCCAGATCAGGAAAAATCAAACTCTGGAATTCACAACTTCTTCCCTAAACTGCTTGAAAGTGTTTTTCCTGCCATGGGGCATGCAGAGAGGCTAGTGAAATTGGTTGATTAAAAAGGAAAGAGGGTGGGGAGGGAACACACCAGCGGATGTGGAAAGCTTTTACAAAGAGGCAATCTTGCACAAAGTGACAGTGTATTGTAGTAGCCTAAGCGACGCGGGCAGGAGGAACAGACAGGCTTCCAGGACCTGTGCCCTTTCAGTCTTCTGTTTGCCGACGTATGCTGAGGATAATAGAGATGCTCTGTATGAATACTGATGTCAGCTGGATGTTAGAAGCTCTCCAATGACTGAAGTGCTGCAGATAGCAATTTGGCTTGTTGGAGATGCTCTTCCCTTGAATCGTCTGGGACTCGGCAATGACCTACGTTCTCTGTGTCCTAACTTGTCCTGTTGGGGTAGGAATGGTTTGAGATGCCTCCCCATCGGGCCCCCTTCCACAGTGCATGACTTGTGCCATTCTCCGAAGCTGTTCTCAGGAAAGCAAGACTCCTGGAGCCTCGCCTTGCACCTGCCGGCCCTTATTTCAAAATGCCTGCATGCTTTGTGGTTTAAGAGCCATCCTGAGTCAATGCTGATTTAAATACACGTGTTACGGCAGGGCAGGGTACAGACACTGCAAAAAGCCAAGGCAGATACTTTGTAGAGATTAGGGGCAGGCACTCCTTCCACTTAGCACCCGCTGCTGAGGTACGTGCACTAACAGCAGCCAGAGAGCTCTGGGCATGTGCTTGTAACTGTGCTGGCAATAAAAGACTAATCCTTGCCATATCAGCATGCAGGAAGAACGATTTCCCTTACAGAAGCAGGAGGTTATTAGCACATAGGTATTGGCAATACTCAGGAACGACATCTCCAAACAGTTGACTCTCCTTTACCAGGGGTGAGGTGAGGCTCTCCAAAACCAGAGCGATTGCAGTTGCAAGCTCCTCACTCTCAGAAGTAGCTGTGAAATTATCTGTTCTGGCCATGTAATAGCATCCCCCACAAATATATAACAGGAAAGATAATAAAACCAAATTACTATGATCACAGAGGTCTCTTTCAGCCTGGTTGATTCCATGATTATATTTTCCTTCTAGACATTTCTGTGTAACAGTTTAGGTGTAGGCAACTGAGAAGAAAAGAAAGGGTGAGTTGTGCTGGATATGAGCAGACACAACTAAACCTACTGGAGTTTAGGGTGGTATCATCTCTGTGATGAGGGTGGATGTCTGCAAGTGCCTGCAAGCTCAGCCAATCTACAGCTGTCAGGATGCCTTTGCACTAAAATGTCATCTCAGGTACCACAGTAGTGTGGACAGATGCATAGATAGCCACATGCCCCTTTAACCTTTTGACCAGGAGTAGAGCCAACACTCCACTTTGAGCAAGCTGCCATGACTGTCTCACAGGCTCCTGCACTTAACAGAATTGTAAAACCAACACAAATCATGCCTCAGGGTAACTCTAAATGTCTGACTCAGTTCTGTACGGAACAGCACCACCTCATCATGCCTTTGAGGGCAGCAGCCTCTGAAAGAAGGCCAAGCCCCAAAACAGTAACACATTGAAAAAATAATTTCAAAAAGTATTGTCAAATCTTGAATATAGTCAGTAGATCCCTCACACAGGCAGATAAATCTCCACCTGGAGCCCTGTGCACAGTTCTGGAGCCCCCAGCACAGGAAGGACATGGAAGTGTTGGAGCAGGTCCAGAGGAGGACCACAAAGATGTTCAGAGGGCTGCAGCAGCTCTGCTGTGAGGACAGGCTGAGAGAGTTGGGGCTCTGCAACCTGGACAAGGGAAGGCTTCCAGGACACCTTGGAGTGGCCTTCCAGTATCTGAAGGGGGCTACAGAAAGGCTGGGGAGGGATTATTGACAAGGTCTTGCAATGCCAGGACAAGGGGCAATGGGTTTAAACTGGAAGAGAGGAGATTGGAACTGGATGTTAGGAGGAAGTTGTTTGCAGTGAGGGTGGTGAGACACTGGCACAGGTTGCCCAGGGTGGTTGTGGTTGCTCCCTCCCTGGAGGTGTTCAAGGCCAGGTTGGAGGAGGCCTTGAGTGACCTGTGCTAGTGGGAGGTGTCCCTGCCTGTGGCAGGGGGTTGGGACTGGATGATCCTTGAGGTCCCTTCCAACCTTACCATTCTATGATGTTTATCACTTTAATAGAAGAAAGCACCAAATTATGCCAAGGTGGCTCAATTTGTCCAGCCCTGTTCACTGGGAAATATTGCAGCATGCTTACCCACAAAAAAGAAGAGATGTTTAACAGAACTGCCAAATCATCTGTTGTTTAATAGCAACCCAAGAAACTTCAAGTTTCTTACCCCCAAAAAACTCCAGCAATAGGTTTCTTCTCCTCCCCCTCCACTACTCCTTCCTACTTTTTGTTTAGAGGATATATTTATCTTCAACAATTCCAGTAAAAGCAGAAGTGCAGAAAAACCCCCAGCATGTCGACTGATACCTTTTGCTGCCGTTGAAAATGCAGAATAAATAGGAAGGCTCAGAGCCTGATACTCTCAGTGGAAAGCATTGGCCCCAGTCAAACTTGCTAGATTAAAGCACACAGAGAGAAACTTCAGCCTAACCACCAAATGGAAAAATTGACTGTTCCTCTTCTCTTTTTGGCCCCAAATTTCTCTAACATCTAGCGGGTCCTATAATTGTCACTGAAATCAAACCAGCAAGACCTTAACATGATGAGACAGTTCCTGGAAGAGAGAGAATGAAAGAACTACAAACAAAACCTCACTTTTAGGATGTTAAAGATCCCTATTCCTAGGAAGAAGAAACTGAAAACTGGTTTTACATCTACTGTGTATTACTCATATGGATTTACAGATAGCAAAGGGCTATTTCTTGTTACACACAAGTCATCATTTTCCTGATAGCCTTCAAGAGGAACATTGCACAGACACAGACATGGTCAAGTTGTGTCACTAAAATGTCATAATTGGCTGGTAGAGCAAGTCTGGGAGATTGCTGGGTATGCCTAGAAGACAAAGTGGCTATCAGGTCTCCTCTATTGCAAATTCAGGTGGCTTGGGTTACTCTTGCTCTATAAAAGCCTGATAAAATAAACCTACTGACAAAGATTCTGCATGTTAAAAAAAAAAAAATAAAATTGTTATGCTTAGTTTGTTTGATAAATAATCTTGCTTTTAAAAAAAAAAAAAAAGGCAGATTTGTACACAGGGAAAATATGAAATGCTGTTAAAAAGGTGAAGCAAGGAAACCCAACTCACAGGTACCAATAAGGAACTTGAAATGTATTTTGGGAATTCTGGCAACCTGTAATAAATGAGCTCTCACAGGAAGAGTAAAATTAGGTTAGCAGTTTCTTGTAAACATCAGCTAAAGAAAATATAACAACAACAAAGTAACTATTGCTAAGAAGGTTTATGCTGCTTTTTCAGGGCTCAGTCACTGTCAACTAGTAAAAATCATCATCCAGGCCTCTCTCCCCTTGACCAAACAAAGAGGTCAGGTTCCTCCTCTAGCAAGTTTTGCTGCTTCTCAAAAAGCCAACCCCAAAAACTGTTCAAACCCAGTTACCTACACGGACAGGCAATGGCATGTACTACACCTCTAGAACAAGTGGCACACCCTCAGGTTTAAGCAGACTGGCAAAGGTAATGGGCAAAATGAAGGTTTAGAGACTTATAGGAGACTCCTCCTAGCCCTGGCTTTGTTTCAATACATTGTATCCCTTGTTTTGCCTCTGTTGCAAATGTCCTGACTGGTTTTAAGTTGATACGAAGTTGATAATTTTTGTTACAGGAATTGCCAAGCCTCAACCTTGTCAAAGAACCAGAGGGAATAGAGAGCCACCTTTAAACAACAGCTAATACCTGCTGTGCTTAGGGTCAAAAAGATACTAAGTCACCACTAACTTATCAGAGAATAAAGTCATGAGATGACGTGGAAGGAAAAAACAAGAAACCTGACTCGGATCTGTAACATAAAAGGACCATTTCTGACGTTTTTGGTTGACAGGCACTGCACAGGGGCAGTAGGTGTGCTTCTGCAGCACAAGGTCAGCTATCCTGGAAGGCAGCTGCATCTTCAGCAAGGTGATATTTGGATGGGGGGCATAGTTGGTGGGCTTGGCTGCTTGGGTAGCACTGCCAGTGCTTAAACTGCTGCAAAAGGAGGAGAGAAAGTAGTTATACTTATTTCTCTTAAGCAGCACACTAGGATAGCCTGGAGTGCCTCACAGTGAGTAATGCTCCAGCTTTTACCACTCTCTATAGAGGCTTTTGCCTTTTTTCTTTTGTGTGCACCAGAGATTAAAAATTATGTACAAAGAAGTCACTGTATTGCTTGGAAAGATCTGCCAACATAAACAGAAGAAGAAAACTGAGAACATCTTCAGAATCAGCCTCTATTAAATCCATCTATGTACCAGCAATTTCAAAACAGGAGGTATTAACCACTAATCAACTCTACCAAATAGTCTTCCAGACAGGGCAAAGTACAAATTTCAAGGATACCTTAGTCACCCTGTGGAACTGGTCTCCAGCACCATTTGAGTATCATAGATTTAATTAGAAGGTGTTAAGAAACACACAAATTTATTCCATAAGAGAAAAGGCAGTGACCTTTGAGATCTTCAGATGGACTTCAGTGGCCCAATGTAACATCTGAAGCTCCAAATTCCAGCCTCTTCTTCCTCTTCTCCAAAATCACTGTAATATTTAAACATTTGGGACTGGAAGCTAAGTTTTACCAAACCTATCTCCATCCAAATGTCACTCAAGTGAGCAGGCAGGAACAGGATGAAGCAGACTGAAGGTGCTGGCCTTGTCCAGAGTAGGGATTGATCTGCTCTCAGTGCTGTCACCTCATTTCCCACAGTTTATACTCTTTGGAGAAGGGCACCTTTTGTGACTAATTTGCTAACAGTAAGCTAAGCTATCTTGCATAACCTGTTTAAACAATTATTAAGTAGAAGCTGATGTACATCCCCCTCATCTTCCCACTGAAACTATTTCACTCAAGCTGCCACTGAACACTAGAAAGCTGGTGAGTTTTTTCACATAGCTTAAATCAAAACTGGAATGAAAATTCAAAATGCTTTAAAAACTTTCACCTTCTTCCCTACAAGAGTTTATATATGGCAGTAAGTGACCCTGGTTTCTGATTAAAATAAAAGTAAATATATAAAAGTATGCACCCTCTGGAGATGGTCAACCTCACCTGAGCAACCCTAGCCAGAGCCATTCTCCACTACTGCCAACAGTAGCCAGGGAAGGTCTGTGGGGATCCATTTGTTACTGTCAACAGGACAAATTCCACATTTGCCCCACATAATAGAGGAATCAGTTCAGTAGTAAGCCTTTGCTTTGGTACAGCTCTTGCACCCTGTCCTTCTGCTACACAACAATGCCTGGGTAAGCTGAACGAGCTGTGTAACCCACGGTTTGTTTCCTTACCAGAGGAGCTTCTCACCTCTGAGCCCAGATCAACTCAACCTACAGTGACAAGTGTATGGAGTGAAAATACACTGCTAATGCACTTGGGTAGGGCAAAAAATAATCTATCCTTTCATTTTGTAATCACCATGAATATAAGCAGTTCTGCAGCATTATGATCAGAGCATTTCACACACCCATTAGCTCAAGGATAAACAGCTTGCTTGTGCTAGGAGATGAGAGGATTTGCAGGCAAGGCAAGGAAGGTGAGCAATGGAGAAGCCTGAGGTAAGAAAGCATGAAGATAGGATTGCTATGAGCAGGGTTATGGGAACAAAACAGGTGAAAGAGGGACCTCTAGAAGCCTCTGGCAGCCATGGCCAGCACCACAGAACTAGAATGCCAAAAGAAAAATCATAGGAGGAAAGGAGTAGTTGCAACTGCCAGAGTAGGAAGGAAGAATTTGAATAAACCCATTTCACACTTGCTGGCCCTTTTAAAACTTCTTTCTTCTTTGGTTGTACCAAGGTAGTCAGGAAGGCCTGGAGGCACAGCAACCTATCAGCTCAGCTGCCTCCCCTAGCAGCAGTCCTGCAAGCAGCAGACAATATCCACTCAACAGCCCAGGTCACAGCCTTTTGGGAACCTGGAACCTCCTAAGCCAAATACTAACATCTTCTACACATATGCCTGCTTCAATGAGTAAGATTTATGCCTTTAAGGTACTCTCCCACACTGGAGTAGGAAGATGTTTGAGCGAGGTGATGTGAACCACACACTGAACACAAAAGAAGCTGCAAGTCAGAGACACATGGGTTTGATAGTGGGGTTGGGTTTCTCTTGCATTCCAAATGTTCCAGGGCTTTTTTTCAGGCAAATATTAATGTAAGTACTTAAACCATTAACCATAAAGATTGGATTTTGTGTGTAGTTGAAAAAAAAAACATTTAAAAAATATAAAATCAAATAGCATAGGAAACTGAAGCCTTTAAAAAGCACAGCCTGTAACTGGTCGCGTGTACTGTAGTCACCTGTAATGGTGCAACTCACAATGACAGAGTCCTAGAAATCTAGTGGAGAAGAAACACCTTCTGGCTATAAAATCTTAAGCACATGTTCTTGTCCCACAGCTCCAGTGAGCTCATCTGGGTGACACACCTTTCAATTCTCATATTTGCTAGCAAACATTCGCTTTCAAGTGGGTAACTTAGCCAGTAGCTAAGTACTGCCAGGAACACGAACAGAATAGACACAACAAATCTCTTTGCATATGCTCTTTACCATGCACTTCCTTCACTGTTTTACCAAAACAATCACTGTGATACAATCTTTGTGCTTCAGGTTACATTGCTATATGTGGTGTGGATGTCTGCTGAAAAAATTCACTACAGGGAAAGGGAAACATTTGCAGTATTGTGTAAGTAAACACTGGCTTGGTCATCTGCTTTGTGTAATTAAAGCAAAGAGCTGTCTCTCTTCCAGCTCTTTTTGAGGTGATAGAAAAGCCTACAAGTACTTCCCTGGAAGGGAGAGTTTCCACCACTAACTTGAGGGAAGCAAAAACTGACAGCAAGTGAAGACCTGGCACCAAACAAGCAATGTAATTAGCTGGCAGGTGGAGGGCAGTAATTATTCCCCTCTAAGCAGCATTTGAGAGACCACATCTTGGTCTGGTTTGTGGAGTAGTGGGAAAAGGAAGACTGACATTCTGGAGCGAGTCCAGTGGATGGCCACCAAGATCTTGAAGCACTTGACACATCCAGGAGAGGCTGAGAGAGCTGGGTTGCTTCAAGCCACTCTGGGAGACACTCAGCTAGATGAGGCTCCAGCTTTGAAGTTAGACCTGTCTTTGAGGTTAGCCCTATTCTGGGCAGGGATTTCCAGAGGTCACTCTAAATCTAGATTCTCCTGTTTAAAATTTAAAAGGAAGAACACCCCAGAGAAGTTAGGACTACTAAAAAGCATATTAATAGAAGAACTACTAAAAAGTACTTTTAGAAGAGGTATCTGCTAGCTTTAGAGAGAGTTCAAAGAAAATAAATTGGTACAACACAACTGGGGGAAGAAAACAACAAACAAAAAAAACCCAAACAACAACAACGAGAAGCAGGTGATCATTCCTTCAACTAAAACTTGGGGGGTTCCCCCCCCCCCCAGGTTTAAAGTATAATGCAAAAAAGTTCTAAACTACATATCTGTGATGATACACAGAGGTTTAGCAGGTTTCTGTACCAACAATCACAAAGTAAATCTACATGATGTGGTTTGACTGACATTTGGGAGGTATTTTCTCAGAAATTATAGCTCACAGTGGCAACATACTGCTGATTGCAGTTGGGGTGGCTGCATTACTGGCAAACACAGACCTCATTTCCCTTGCAGAGTTGCTCGTATCTGCGTTCTCCTCAGATCTGTGATATTTTACTTTTGGAAGAGAGTGTGAAAGGTGGTCCAGTGGCACCGAGAAGTGCACAGGAACATATTAACACCTCAAAATTAAATTTGAAACAGCAAGCCCTCTAAGCTGGTTTACTCTGCAGAGGTCTGACTAATCAGGAAATGCTCTCCCACTCTGATAATGACAATCTGAATGGCAGTTGCATCCTTGTTTTCTAAAGGATTGAAAACAAACACTGCATACAATTGCAGCATCATGTTTTAAAGCTTGTGGGCAGCTGTTGTAGATGGAGCTCCTGAGCAACATAAGCACTGCTTTGCAGCAGGGCAGAAAATGTAAAAACAAATAATTAAACAAATATAAATAGAGGATTTCTTTAGAATTTAGTGCCATAATAAAAAAAAAAAGGAAAAAAAGGTAGTTTGACTAGTCTTTGTGCTGTGGAAACAGAACATTAATCTGGTTAATCCACTCTTTCAGGTCATTGCTTTCATGTCTCTTCCCTTCTGTGTCAAGAAGTAAAGTACAATCTCTACAGCACCTCACATTGCTGCACAGATACACTCACAACAACACATCCTGGTGGGTCCTGGAAGCAGTACAGACACATTAGCATGATGCTCCCTCTGAGCTGCTGGGGCTATTTTCACTGACACATGAGTTCTTCTGCTCACCTCAGCACAGTGCTGTGGAGACATATCTCAAGTCCAAGGTTCGCTTCACCCAAGGAAGGAAAAGCAAAGCAAACCTTTTTTGGCCCTCCACCCATATTCAGGTTCAGATTATTCCAAGTACAGAACTCTAAAAGGATGACAATTACCTCTTCTGTAAGATAAACTTATGTGGCAAATCATGGAGGACCTGACCACAAAAGCAACATTTGTCTGCCTTGTTTAACACCTACATTTACACAGTCGGCTCCATAAAACAGAACTCTTTTGCTTAGGGAGGAAACAAAAAGATCTCCAAACAACAAAATCTTACAACAGTTCAAATTAAGACTTGCTGAAAATGGAGCAAGAGCAGAGACAAGGTCACCTCACCCTTAAAGATGTCAGAGGAAGCCCACAATGCAGGAACAAAAAAAAACAAAGAAAGGGGAAAAAAAAACCTATAAATGAAAGCAGTTTTTTAACCTTTTACAGGACTGGCAGCAAACCATTCTGAATGTCAAGTCATCAAGGAGAGCAAACTGATGCTCTCCTTGTCCTGCCTGTGATGACTGAGGAGGAAGGACACAGCCTTCCCTGCGCACTTTGTCCACGGCCTTATTTGTTCCCTTTTGGCAGCCAGAACGTCAGGACAAGGAGTTCTGCAGTTTTAAAGCATGTCAGTAATGCTGTGCTAAGCAAGAAAGACAGAGTTCTACCTCCCCCAAGGCACACAAGGTAATTTTTGACCTTCAGATGTAAGGGATGTTTCTTACACAAGGACATGTCTTTTAGCAGCATTCTTCCCAGCCAAACTTTTGGGTCCTTTACATTTTCTACAAAAGGGAATCTGTTAGAGAGGTAGTCAAAAGAAACTGAAGCCAGCACCATGTGTGGGCTTTTTGAGAGCATGCAGCCTGCTATGCTGAGAGTTAAATCTGGCTCTTACAACTTGCCAGCTTCTGTACACTGACCTTATGCCAATTGTCAGCTGATGGGCTCTCTTGGTTTTGGCTGGAAGAAAGTTAATTTTATTCCTAGGAGCTGGTACAGTGCTGTGTTTTGGCTTTAGAATGAGAACAACTCTGATAACCCACTGATATTTTAGTTGTTGCTAAGCAGTGCTTAAACCAACTTTTCAGCTCTTATATTGCCCTGCCAGCAGAGGCTGGGAATGCACAAGCAGCTGTGATGGGATACAGCAAGGACAATTGACTGAAGTGACCCAAAGGGCTATCCCACACCATATGACATCATGCCCAGCCTATACAGACTGGAGGGAGCTGGCTGAGCATGCAGCTGCTTGGGGCCTGGCTGAGCATCCATCAGCTGGCAGTGAGCAACTGTACTGTGCATCACTTGTTTTGCACATACTATTAGCATTATTTTCCCTTCCTTTTCTGTCCTGTTAAACTGTCTGTATGTCAACCCACAAGTTTTACTTTTTCCCCCCCTCAACTTTATCCCTTCACTTGGGGGCAGGGGTGGGGATGAGTAAATTGCTATACATTGCTTAGCTATTTGGTTGACATTAAACCATGACATGATCTTACCAAGTTTTTCAATGGTGATTACAGTTGGTAAAATCTGTTGCATTAAACAAGCATTGTATATTTCTTTTCTTTGAAAGGCAGCTTGCCTCAGTCTTTTTGAATAAAAAATTTAAAAAGAGATTGCACAATAGAAATAAAATAAAAATTCAGTTGCTGCTACTCCTCATCAGTTTTATAAGACTGCTGAGCATCCAAAGACATCAGGGGAATATGAAATTTAGAGCCCCAAGCCTGCATATTCATAGAATCAACCAGGTTGGAAGAGACCTCCAAGCTCATCCAGTCCAACCTAGCACCCAGCCCCAGCCAATCAACCAGACCATGGCACTAAGTGCCCCATCCAGGCTTTGTTTCAACACCTTCAGGGATGGGGACTCCACCACCTCCCTGGGCAGCCCATTCCAATGCCAATCACTCTCTCTGGCAAGAACTTCCTCCTAACACCCAGCCTAGACCTCCCCTGGCACAGCTTGGGACTGCATCCCCTTGTTCAGTTGCTGCTTCCCTGGGAGATCAACCTCACCTGGCTACAACCTCCTTTCAGTTAGTTGCAGACAGCAATGAGCTCTGCCCTGAGCCTCTTTTTCTGCAGGCTGCACATCCCCAGCTCCCTCAGCCTCTCCTCACAGGGCTGTGCTCCAGGCCCCTCACCAGTCTTGATGTCCTTCTCTGGACACCTTCCAGCACCTCAACCTCTCTCTTGAATTGAGGGGCCCAGAACTGGACACAGTACTCAAGGTGTGATCTGACCAGTACTGAGTACAGGGGCAGAATAACCTCCCTTGTCCTGCTGGCCACACTGCTGGCTTTTCAAAAAAGTGACAGAACCACAGAATATATGTGGTTGGAAGAGACCTTAAAAATCATCCAGTCCAACCCTTTACCCAGCACTGAAGGGTCAACACTAAGCCATGTCCCTAAGTGCCAGGCCAACACCTCGCTTGAAGACTCCAAGTGATGGTGGCTTCACCACTGCCCTGGGCAGACCATTCCAATGTTTGATAACCCTGTCAGTAAAGAAATAGTTCCTAATATCCAGTCTCAGATGCTGTGCTATTCTAAGAAATATCTTTAAATAATGTTATTCCTTCTTGAAGAGTGAACCCCCCCAAACTGGGGCCTAGAATGTCTTTAGCTGAAATCATCGATTCAAATGCTGCCCAGAGTGACAGCAGCCAGGAACTCCAACATCTCTTGGTTATCACACAGCCAAATCCCAGAAGCAAATATGGGAGTTTTCAGTTACTTCCCAAGGAGGCAGACAGGCAACAGAGCCAGCATTTTTGGTGGTCTCCAGACAAGAATCTTACTGGATGTGGGCTCCTCATTCTTCAGCCCTGCCTGATTTCAAACACTGTTAGTCTGCCATGACAGTGTGCAAGAGGATCTGTCCAGAGAGAGGTCTAAAAACCTGCAAGGGGCCATTAACCCTACCATAAAACAAACACTCCACCATTAGCCTCACCACTAAAAACAAACACTAAGCATATAGTTTAAGACAAGAAATAGACAATTGCCTGGTCAAACAATAGAGGTTTTCATTCTGAGTCTTAGGGATGCTTTCTTCATTCCTCCCTTGGAAAAAAATAACAACAACAAAAAAAAAAAAAAAAAAAAAAAAATTGTTTCCTAGTGGGGGGGNNAAATCATTGCTTCCTAGTGAGAGGCTGCCCACAAAGGAAAACCCAGTCTGAGGGATGAACAAATATTCTTTCTTTTAATGGCCTGAGAGCTGCTTTCTCTTACACCTGCTTTCTCCCCCCAGGGCAAAAGCAGCTGGCTGTAGGATGCAAACTTTGCCACCCTTCAAACAGGGGTACTGGCTGGTCTCACAATAAACCATAATAAGTAAGTAGGTGTGGGACTAGGTGTCCCAGAAGGAAAAGTACTTCTGTGGAGAATTAATACAAGTTGAGGAATTAGAAAGTAACAGACAAGCTTCTGCTGTGGTTGTTCTTTTTTGGACAGTTAACACAGCCCCCAGTGTTGCAGGCTGTTGACAGCTACAGCCCTCATTAACAGAGTCTGGGCTAAGAGAGAGAAAAAATCCACAGGTGCCCTTACTGTGTGCCTCAGCACAGAGCTGACACAGGGTTGCTCAATGTCACTGCTCATGTCAGCTCCAGCCAGGTGCCCAGGGCTTGCATCTCCCAGCATGCTACTACAACACAGCATGCTGCCACAGCTTCTGCCTTTGATATTGCACTCATTTAGGAACACTTAGGAATACGCAAGCCTCATGGAATGTATCTATTGTGTAAACTAAGAATCATCAACTCTGTAAACAAGAAATTGTTACTATGGGCTTGAGAAAGAAGTTAAGAGCAGCAAACTGATTTAGACCGACGCTGCAGTCAGTCTCATCAGCTGTATCAGCCTAGAGAGCATGCTCCAAGGGTGGGTTCAGCTAAAGGCCACAGGGAGGAAGAGGAAGGACGCCCCCAAACGACCGCCAGGGGACCCCCAGAGTATATAACGAGCATGCATGCAGGAGATTTGCACATGTAACACATTCCATGAGTTAACATGAATATGCTAACCACTTCTACCTAGTCATCATTTTTCTGATGAGATGTAAGAGATACTCTCTGAATTGTACTGGCTTTGGCACACTTAGGTAGAGCAATCCCCTGTGTGTCCAGCACCAAAATAAAGAAATGCTTCTTCCAGTTTTCTTGCCATACTCAGTAACAGCTTGGGGAACCTCTGAACTAAGAATCAACAAGTCTTCTCTATTATTTTGGACAAGAGCATCAACAGCAATTCTAATCCCAAGAACAATTCTTCAGTTTAAAGGTCAGGCACAAAAGGGAAACAACATATCTGTAAAAAACACCCAAAGAAAACCCTAAACAAACAAAAAATTCACAAACAAACCTCCCCCCAAAAATTCTACCCCTATTATTTGTATGCTGATATCAGAAGCCAAGATAGGAACTGCATGATATTCCAAAGTCATGCCAGGAAAACCTTTAGAGCTGCCTCTTTTGTCAGTGGTACAGCTGCAAGTCAAAGATCAGCGTTATGCAGGACACAGATTGTCCTGAAATGAGGCAAGTTGGAAGGTCTTCATTAATAGAACAAAAACCTTCAAATTAATATCAAAGTTTACTTATTAAAACAAAACAAAAACCAAACACAAGTGAAATAATAGAAACCAGAGAGAAAAAAAAAAGCTTGTAGGAATTACTAAATATGGATACTTAACATTAGTCTTCACTCTCATATCCTGTTTAACTTCTGTATAGTTTCATGTGGCAAACAAGGGCTCGAGGAGATAAAAATTATCTGGCAATTATATTTCATCTTGGACTATACCAAAAAGGCTGGAGAATGATTCTGGTCAAATCTGCTCATATTGGAAAACCAGAGCCAAGAGGAAAAGGAGAATTTCAAACTAAAAAGATATTTCATCCAAGTCAAGCCAATCATTTGAGGTTTCCTCCTTTCTTCTCCAAAAATCACTAAAACAAGAGCTGCTAGCAAATGTTAGTGCCAAGCACTTTTCTGTTGAAGCAGATGTCCTCGCTCACCCAAACCAGCTTCCTCCCACTCCTTCAGCCAGCTCTTCCCTTGGGCTGTTCAATGTCCCTTGACCCCAGGTACTTCTCTGTTTCTTCCTATGTTGTACTGGTGCCACTACCATTATTTTCAGCTTCAAAAGACTTTTCAAATTCCTCACTGAGTGACAAAGTTTGGGTGAATTAAACCACATTTTTAAAGAGTTTCTGGAAGATTTGTTACCAATGGTACCTATTGCCTTAAAAGCCAGGTCTCAATTAGGGGTTAAAATAAATTGTTACAGCCCTAGATGTCTATTTCTCTGTTACAGCTCCCATAGCTGTTGCAAGGCAGCACTGAGGGTGTGAGGAAGATCCTCCCCAGGCTATCCCAAGAGCTGTGAAGCAAAATGTACCGTGCAAGGTGGTGGTGCTGAGCAAAGCCTCCAACTATGGGGCCATGCATTTTGGGGACAGCTCAGTAACTGCTCTCCCAGCACAGGATCCAATACTACTTAGAAGCAACTCTAACTTCTTTAAGGAGCTCTAGCTGGGCTGCTTCGTACTTCAAAGCACCACGAACATGACTGAACAGTCACTTCTCAACATCCCACCTTTCTACTTGTAGCTACAGGGTACTTAATGCAGGATGGGATGAAGAATTGCCCTGGGATAGAAAACATATTCAGCAGTTGCTGCCTCCTAAAACCCAGACCAAAGCAAAATACAATAAATAAGAGCAGAAAGGTGACTTTCTCCATTCTCATCTAAACACATCACAACTGCCTTGTATCACTTGCACACTAGATCATGTCTCAATATGAAGAGCATCAACCAACTTGCTCCAAGATTTTTAGACTATTGAGTTAATCAAGTAGGATTTATTACTGACAGACTAGAAAATTGTAGCTTGTAACAAGCAACTTTCAGAGCTGCAAGACTACCCCAAATCAGGAGAAGCTGAGTTGGGAAATGTGGGTTACCTTTTCCTCACATCATTTTGTCACAAGCATCAGTAGATGTATTAAATATGGGATGCCTTTGATATAAAATAGGAGCTGCCTTATGGGAAGGACAGCAAGTTTAAAATTCATTTGCTGTCCTCTCCTCTGTGAAAAATGATTTCACTCAAGGCCATCTAATTCAAAGCAGTTGATATTGCCAGGCTGAAATGAAAAACGTTCATTCAAATTCATGGTATACAAGGACTAGAGCTGGTCAGGAAAAATCCAACAGTTTTTTCCTACAAGATAATTTAGCCCTATCCATAGCTCTGTAAAACTGTTGCTTCAGTACAAATCTGAGATGCCAGAGGTTCTATTTTGTTCCAAACAGGTCCCAGTATTTTGAGTTGAAATCTTTGCTTTCACAATGAGTTACTGCTCAAAACAGTCAGAAGCAAGATGAGGCAACACGTTTTGATTGACTTAAAGTAATTTTATTTTTCACTTCCCCCAGTAAAAGTGCTGATATTGTTCAGTTTTGCTTCCATTCCAAGTGAGGGAATGCTCTGAAAATCCTTTACAAAATGCCATTGTTTTCCTGCAGACAGTGGTAAGGAGAACCACAGGATGCTTCTCCTTGGCTGCAGACTCCCATAAAGTCAGGCCTGCTTCTTGTCTCAAGGCTCAAGAACATCCACCACAGACAGGTTTAACCTGACCACTTTTAAACTGGCAGGCAGCTTACCTGCCTGAAACTGAACTGATGGTTGAGCACATTAAAAAGTGAGTCTGTCCTACAGCACAGCACTTGCAAGGTCCACAAGCTTCTTAAGGAACACTGCACACTTCTTGGATGTATCAACTTTCCACATTTTATCTGGATGGGTCATTTCTCAGTCTAGAAGTCACGCACAGGGGATGTGAGTGCTAGAAACCCTGATTCTTCTACACCTGTACACTTGCCACCTATTGGAATAAAACAAAGAAAACCCCAAGCAAACAAAAATAACCCAATCAAAACCCCAAACCACTACTTTATCAAGAGCAGGCTAAGGTTTTCAAATTCTGAAGGCAAGCCACTGTAGTGCCAAGTGAAATACCCAATAGACAATGCAGCAATAGTTTCACCTCCTCTTGAGGCACTTACATTGGGTGGCCCTGGCAGCATTTCCCCCAGCACAGCAGCCCCGGGGGGAGTGCAGCTCTGAGGAGTACAAAGTGCTTTGCAAGGTGCAAACAGCTGCATCCCTTGCTTAGAGGTGAGAGATCCACGGGGGTCACAAATCACCCTGGTAGTAAGGCCTCAGGAAGCTCCACACTGAAGCAAGCAAACTCTTTTGTGGGTTTCTCCTCAAACTGCTGACTTGCAGGATACAGATCTGTATGGCTTTTGTTACCAAAAGAGCCCTTAATTGCTAGACCTCAATGTGACTGCTCGAGTGAATCAGATTTGTCAGTGCAAGTCCCTTTTTGGAGTAGTGGGTCAAAGTTACTCATGGAGACACTTCTGCTGGAGTTTCAGGGCTGGGAAAGGGACAGGAGTTACTGGTCTTCTCCCTCTCAAAGAAAGGTCACATTGACAACACACACTGCCAGCAGCAGACCTGCCCATAAAGCAAATTACAAAGTGCTGTCCGTGGCACAAACAAACCCCTTTATTATGCATTCAAAGTAGTGCCCAAACTGAATTAAGCAGAACTTTACAGAACAAGTTTGAATCAAATATTAATGTGCACCTCAGAGAGGAGGAGAAAGGGAAAAAAACCCACTTGTGTGTAGCTCTCTCTCCCTGAAGCAGAAGCACTGTAATGCAGCAAGACAGCAAAGTGAAGACACTGGTTAAATAAAACCAACATAAAATGGGCAACAGCTCTAAGCCTTCCTTAACACAGCTTAAGATACAACATTGTAGATGTGCCACATCATGGGGTTAAATCAAGCCACCATACAATTTTTATTCACCTAATCACAGTTTTATTACACTGCAAATTCAGTGCAGGCCAAATAACGTTCAGATTAGTACATTTAGCTTCATTCAACTATGCCATGGGGCCTGTGGCCACAGAGGTCCTCCTCCTAGCAGACCCCACCCATGCATTTTGAATGGCACTATTCAGGCACTGCACATAAATGTATTGTGAAATCCAGTACAGTGTCTCAAAACCAGAAATTAAATAGGAACCTGTCAATGGGTCCTAACTTTCAAAGAGACTTGCAAATGATTAAGCAGCAACTTGTCTGTACCACCTTGACTTCTGCCTCACAGTGACTGCTCTGCTCCTATACTGAAGTTGTTTATCCTTCACTGAAAACATGCATTTATTCAACAGCAAGAGTTTCCAGAGTAGCCTGGAAAGGGTTTTACACAAACTGGTATTTCATGCCCCTACATCTTCCACCAGCAGGCAAGACAGAATTTCTGAAACAACGTGCCTGAAGCATAAACCACAGAAACACAAGGGCCAGTGGCCATTAGACAACATCATTCTGGAAATTCTTATTTCTCCCAAAGATGAGCCATGGAGATGAGGCAGTAATTTGTTAGAAGTGCAGAAGGAGCAAGCTTGCAGGCACCCTCAAAAAAGCATCAACATTACAACAAGCTAAGGGAACTCTGCAGCCTACTACCAATGAAATACAAATTTTTAAGGCACTAATTAGGTAATCTTCCTTTCCCCCTTTCATCAAAATCACAGCTTTGTCTGGTAGAAAAGGCTCAAGACTGAATGCACTGCCTTTTTGTTCTCCTTTTCTTTTTCCATGAGGTTCTCTCCTTAAAATTGTTCATAAATTGGGAAAAAGCATCAGTCTACTGACATTGATCAAACATTACCAGTTGTGTGAGCACACACATCAGGATACTGAAAACACCTGCATTGCTGTGGAGAAGGTAACAACCTTCCCACTTTACTAAGTAAATGCTGAATTGTAAAAATGAACTCCTCTTCCCTCCAGTATCTCACTGGGACAAGCAGTGGCTACAATAGATGTAACTGAGAAGTTGGAGATTCTGCCTCCCCTCCCTTCTCACTCTGGGATTTTTCTTCTGACCTCCTTTGTTCACTTAACAGAACTTTGTTTGAAGTGTGTTTTTACTCCTTCACTGCATGACAAACCCACACAGTCAGAAGACAGGCTTATAAAAACCACAGATCTCCAGCAGGGAGCTTGACAGTGGGTGTACTGCTGGACACAGCTCTCCATTCATCATGCACATTCTCCAGATTTCAAGTTGACACTGTCCCTTTAGCTTAATGAAAAGACTTCCTCCACTAGCATATAAATAAACGAATCTTCACCTGCAATTGTTCTAAGCTTCAGACACAAAACACTAGCTAAAAACTAGCTATCAATAAATCCCCCCAGACTGGGTGTGGGGATGAGCTGCTGTCACAGCTGCAGAGACGGTGAAGGAAGGATGTAGGAGTGAAGGAGGTAAGTGACAAGGTCTCAAAGGCGTTCCCAGTCATGTGCGTACATTTCAAAAGTCCGGTCCTTTCCTACTTGTTATTTAGCATTTCAAGAATGGAAGCTTCTCAGAGTGATTGATGAACAACTGCAGAGGGGTGCTTTCCACTCAGCCTAAACCTCCTACAGCACCGACTCAGCCCTGCCCTCCTCGTCACCGCTGAAGGGATCAAGACACCACGGCCTTGTTTTCACAAAGTGCCCCCTTCCCCTCCTGGCCCTCTCCCAGCCCTCCCGCACAAGAGAAATCCATTCGGAGCAGAAGGAAGGGGAGTTCCCCTGGAAGCGGAGAGCAAGCCGAGCGGCGCGAAGGAGGTCGGGCGACACGCACAGCGCAGCTCTGCAGACGCAGCAGAACGCTGGCACCCGTGGCGTGGCGTTTGGTACCTCTCGCTAAACTAAAATGTGGCTGGAGAGGAACTGGCACCAGATCAGCGGCCTCATCTGGGGAGGAACAGAGAGGCTCTGGGGGAAAGACAAGGAACAAGCCTCCTTTCACATCCTACCACCCTTGGGCATTTTGTGCGTCCCTTCTTTCTTCCCTGAAAGAGGCCTTTGTCACAGGCGTGCAGATCCCACACCATTTATTTCAGGGGGAGAGAAGATCTCGTTATTTATTTCCCCCTTCCCCCTTTTCGCAGTTGGGCGGTAACAAGCACAGCGCTGTGTTACGCTGTGCCCCTTACCCACTCTCCGGCCTGCGGCCGCGGGGGTGGGAAACGCAGGCACGGGCGACCCCCGGGCATGCAGCGGTGCAGCGCCTGCCCGCCCCGGCGCCGCACAGCCGGTCCCTGGCGATGCCCCCAGCTCTCCCGCGAAACAGGCCGCGGAACCTGGCGGGGAAGACGGTGACGGCAGGAAGGGAAGGTTTGGGGTGTGTGTGAAGGATGCCCGCAGAAGCGCGGTCGCCTCCCCTCCCCAGCAGCCCCCGCACCCCATCACCGCTCCGGCGCACAAAGGAAACAAACGCGCCGCAGCATCCCCTCCTCTTCCCGCTCCCCCCGGGCGGCGGCGGCGC
>VWYK01074039.1:101043-139656 GCA_013399775.1 Semnornis frantzii
GCAGCTGTCATCGCGGGAGAGGTTCGCGTTGCTCCGGTTCCCGCTGCGTGCACCTCGCCTCGGGGAGGCGGGAGTTAGAGTCTCAACTTCCCCGATGAATGAGGAACAACCTTAATCAGATTATGTCTCTTTGTGAAAGACGGCTTCTTGTATTGTGGTGATTTTTATCCCTAATTATTGAAATTGGCAATAGCGGGTTGTAAGGCGGCGGAGTCGAGGAGGAAACGCGCAGGTTCTCGAGCGTTAGGCAGTTCTTGTACTGCTGACATTTAATTGCAGAGTAGTGCAGCCTGCCGTGTCGGGACGAGTGGCAGCCTCACCACGGGAGTAGCTGCTGTCCCCACAGCACTGCTGGATACTTTTGCTGGGGCTTCAGTCTTGCGCTGCCCCCCACGCCACGCAGGTTTGCTTTGCCATCCTCCGCTTGCCGTGCCCCTTGCTCCACGAGCAGGTGACGGGAAAAGATCCATGTACACTTTATTCTCTTCAGGTCGTCATCAACACCATAATCCCTCCAGCATTTCTTAAGGTGTCTGCGCCCACCTCCAACGCCTACTAAAAGCACCACAAGCTCCGGCTTCAGGTCTTCTTTCCAACGCAGCCCTGCCCGTGACCTCAGATGCTCCCGTGCTGACATATTGACACTTCTGCGTGCCACTTGTCTCCTAGGCTTGCCTTAGCACTGAAAAAAAAAATAAAAAAAAAATCACAGTTTAGGCTCCAACACGAACAGGAAAGACATGTAAAATACAGCTGCAGAGGGCAAGAAACTTCTTAAAATCAGGATGAAATAGAAAAAATAACTATAATGTAGCTTTTCCATGACTGAAATTTACATTTCTTTCTCCCTTCTCCTCCCTGGATTTGATTTTTGGCTGCTGGTACTTAACCAGAGAATCATTTCATCTTGATGATTTGATTTCTTGATGAAATTACAGTTTTACAGATTCAAATGTAACCTTGTTTCCTATCACGATATCTACAGCAGTGTGTTTACAATGCAAAGTTGTTTCCCTTCTCAATCTATGTAACTATGTAGGTTACTTTTGATCATTAAATTTCAGGACCCTAGAGAGTTTGGTCCACTAATACATATAAAGAACTTGGAGAGGATGGGAATCTCAAAAGAAAATGCCACTCCTATCATTCTGATTATTGATGTATAAGCAAACAAAATTTTCAGGCTCCTAGGTAGCATATTTCTAGTTTCACTCCTAATCTTTCCATGCAAAGTGCTAAGAAAAGAAGAAAAAACCCCTCCCATACAGAAGGCATGAACATCATAAGAATAGAAATATGTAGATCAACTGATTTTTCTTTTTTTTTTTTTTTAATTGCTTTTCATTGTGTTGGGTGATAACAGCAGCTCAGTACAAAGATCTGGTTCTGCATTTTCTGAACTATCTGATCCTTTGGAGTCTGAGAAGCTTGGGCTGTAGCCACTGGTTCATCGGCAGGCACTGGCTTAGGAAGAACAGAGCTTCTGGCCAGAGAACAGCTTTAGCTGCTTCAGTGCAGTCCAGAGGGAGAGTAGAGTTATGGAATTCCAGCTTGGAGACTATCAGGGCTGCAAACAGTGCCTTAATACTCCAGGCTTCTCAGTGAAAACATTGCCTGGCTCTAGGGAAAAAAATGACTCTTTACATGCCCTAAGTCTGATTATTTATGCATTTATGCTAAATTCAAGGTTTTCCTCTTTCCTTTTTACTTCTTGCTTCTGTCTTCCTGCAAAGCTGCAAAAATCCATGCCATTTGTTCAGTTGAGCGATATGGAAATTATGGAACCTGATTAGGATTTATTTGTATTAATAATCTATCTTCTTGTAATGCATTGAAACAGTCACAAAATGACACACGAGTGCCTGTTTGTCTTCCCAGCCAGCAAGAAATCACTGTCAGGTAGCACAAAAGCATGTTAAATAAACAAAAGCCACGATTTGCACTGAAAGGTAATATTTTGAGGAACAAATAAGTTTGTAATAGGTAAAAGCAAAGGCAGCTCTATAGAACAGGGCAGGATGTGAGTTCATTTTTCCTGGTTGTAAAACTAGGCTATCTTTCAGAAAAGGCCATCAACATTACCAACTAGATTCTTCTGAGCCATAATTCGTGAAAGTGAGAACCTGAGAAGTTTATACTTTGAAAGATTCCCAATGTAATAAGTTTTACAGCATCCTTCACAAACTTTTTGATTGATACTATCTTTCAGAATGATAAACAAATGTGATATTCAAGAACTCCACTCAAGCCAGTACACTAATCACAGACTAATAGGTCACTAATTGGCTTCACTATTTTGTATCCTCTTTTACACTTCTTCTCTTTCTACACTGCTTAGAGACACTTCCTTTCATTTTGGATTTGTCTGTGTGTATTTTGCCAGCTACAGCCTGTCATGTACAGCTATTATAATAATAATTACAGAGTAGTGGGGGAAAAAAAAAGATCTGAACACAAAGAACCTGAACTTGCCTCCAGTATTGAGATGCTGACAGTATCTGCATGAAACATTTCATTGTGTTTTCATGAGATGCTTTGGCTGGGAAGTGCTAAATGGGTCCTGCTGACTCACAGGTGATTGCTGCCAGGGCATGCTGAGGTGGCAGGTCTGCCTCCCTGGGAAGATTTGTCTTCGAGGTGGGAATAGCAGCCTGGAAGTGGAAGGGAAGGGTTTGAACTGAGCCCCTCAGCCTGCTTGTCAGTGCTAATGTACGTGGCAGCTGAAGAGTGTTGGGCAGGGATAGGAAGAGAAAGTTTTGGGTTCTTCATAATGTTTAGATATTTATGGGAGCACTTAAAGAGACCTGATCACAATCATGTCTTTACAAAAAACAACAAACAAACAAAACCCCAACCCAAAAAAGCCAAAACCAACCAAACAAAAAACCCAAAAAACCAAAACATAGAAGAGACCTTCCTTGCTGCTATAGAGAGTCTAATCTCAATCACTGAAGTTCACATCACCCTGCTTTTCTTCTGTTCTTAGAATACCCCTAAAATACAAACTGGAAGAGATGTTTCCTCAGAGACTGTATAGACATTTGCATTTTCCCAGACTGGCAAAACAGCTGGGAATAACATCTTCAAATAGGATCAGGTGTTTTCTAAAAGATAAGTGTCTGTTTATGAACCCTGTATGGCTATGGGAGGAAAAAAAAAAACCTCAACCAACCCAAAACGCATGAAGTTATCTGAGGGAATCCAGAAATAACATAAAAATACCAAATCCATCACTTCCAGACTTATTAAAATTCACATGCTACTAAAGCCAGAAAAATATTTTCTTATTTCTACTTTACTAACTTCAAGAAAAACTTTCAACTCTCTGTGAGTGTTGGTAAAAAGTATTGACTTTCAGTAAAAATATTTTTTGGAATGACAATGAGGAGTGGGGGAAAGACAGTAGGAAGAGCAGAGTGTCTTTAGTTTAGCCAAGGAGCATATTCATCCCTTTTTGGGGGGACAGTATCTTTTCAATGATACAGGAGTCAGTGTCCATATTACATTTCATAATGTCACAGAAATGGAAAACACTTGAAGACACATCTTGGTTCACAAAACCCCCAAGCAACACTACAGGCTTGGGGCAGTGTGGCTGGAGAGCTGCCTGGCAGAAAAGGATCTGGGGTTTGCAATAGGCAGGGGCCTGAATATGAGCCAGGAGTGTGCTCAGGCAGCCAAGAAGGCCAATGGCATCCTGGCTTGAATTAAAAGTGCTATGGCCAGTAGGAGCAGGGAGGTGATTTTCTGCTTGGCCTCTGCTTTGGTGAGGCCTCAGCTTGAGTGTTGTGTTCAGTTTTGGGCACCACAATACAAGAGAGATGTGGAGGGGCTGGAGTGGGTCCAGAGGAGGGCAACGAAGCTGGGGAAGGGCCTGAGAATAAATCTTATGAGGAGTGACTGAAGGAGCTGGGGATGGTTGGTGTGAGGAAGAGGAGGTTGAGGGCAGAGCTCATTGCTGTCTGCAGCTACCTGAAGGGACATTGTGGAGAGGCTGCTGCTGGGCTCTGCTCACAGGTCATTGGAGACAGAACAGGGGGGAATGGCCTCAAGCTGAGGCTGGGGAGGTTTAGATTGGACATTAGGAAAAAGTTTTTCATGGAAAGAGTGGTCAGGGACTGGAATGAGCTACCCAGGGAGGTGCTGGAGTCACCCACCCTGGCTGTGTTTAAGGGTGGTTTGGATGTGATGCTTGGGGCTATGGTTTAAGGTGAATCTTGTAGAGTAGGGTTCTAGGTTGGGCTTGGTGATCCTGAGGGGCTTTGCCAACCTGCATGTTTCTGTGATTCTGTGGTCATTGTCCTCCTTCTGCTGTCAGCATTAGCCCTCTGCTGAGCATTAGAGGAATTCAGGAAGGGCTGACTTCCTATGATGGATACACCTGGAGCAAAGCACCCATGTTTATTCTTAACTGCCACTTCTTAATCTAGCTATATAGACTAACCCTGTAGCAGATGTATTGAAAAATAGCTGATACATACTCTGCCTACTGAAAAACATGCTCACACAGGGCTTTGTGCTTCCCAGCAGCATATGCTTTCCAAGGAATTATCCCCAAATACCCAAAATTAGAAGTAAAATGTTTCTTCTCTGTCACTGTTTGCCTCCAAGCCACCCATGCAGCACCACACCTAACACAGCAGTTTTTAGGTCTAAAATGTAAACTGATCCTAAGAAATAATTGACCCCATAAGGGCCCCTTGCACTACCTGAGAAAAGTCTTTGATTTTAGTGCTTCCATCCCCAGCATATAAAAACGAGATGGCAATTGTGCAGTGTGAAGAATAATTATTATTTGTAGAGAATTAAAAGGTATTTTGGGCAAGCTATACTGCAGAAGCTCATGAAGAAAATTAATAATTCTGTTTGCATTGTAGGGCTGGGTTTCTGCACGATGCCACCACTTGAATGAGAGGACAGCAATATTTTTACTTTTCTCTTTGGTCCTTTTAGTCCATTACATCACCAAATGAGTCAGGATTCTCTGGACATAGTACCCATGATCCTGTGACAAAGTACTGCATCCAACTCAGGGAGGCTACAGCAAGGTTATGTAAACTGTCCCAGTTCTGGTACTGGCCAACTGTTGAATGCTTGACCTTCCACTTTTCATGTTCTTTTAATCTATTTTTGGATGTGATGTCCCAAAGGTTGGGTTTTTTTTTGTTTGAGTTTTTTGTTGTTGTTGTTGTTGTTTGTTGTTGTTGTTGTTTTAAGGGCAAAATAACCCAGAGATCTGTCATGTGGCAGTAGTCTGATTCCATATGTACCATCAGCAAAACCAGATGTTAATAAGCTTATTGGAAGGTTGGAATAGTCATTTAGCCACCTGCACTCCTCCTGGAGACTGGAGCTATGACCCAGGAGCAGTGAGCTGTCATCATCTCTTTTTGGACACTGATTAGAGAAGTACAAAGTGCACATCTTACCAGTGAGTTTCCAGCTATCTGCTGACAGCTGAGCATTGGTGGGTGGTCTCACAGTTTGGGACAGGGGCCCAACTCCTCATTGACTGTCTTGCTTACCTTCTTTCCCTGCTCTTACCCCTTTCTACTTATGCTCACAGAGGCTGCCTTCACTCTAATACCCCATCCATTGATCCCTGCCACATACCTAGGGCCTTGAAGTACTGCTTTGCTGATACTAACCCTACTTCATAGAATCATATTATCATTATGGTTGGAAAAGACTTCTAAGATCAAGTCCAACCATCAGCCTAACACCACCATGCTCACTAAACCCTGTCCCAAAGTCTACACCTCTTTTGAATAGCTTCAGGGATGATGACTCCAGCACCTCCCTGGCCAGTATGTGCCAATGCTTCTGATGATATGCAGACTTGTGGACTGGACTCCATGTAAGGATTATAGGATTCACATTTGGTTTCAGCTTATTAATTGGAGTTCCTTTCCAAGGAAAACACATCCCAGGCAGCAGTGTGCTCATCGTGCCCTTTGCCCACACTATCTGCTGGCACCTGCAAACGGATGTGATTCAGTGTGTGTGAATCTCCTGTGAAGCAGCCATGACCTTGGCTGTTGTTGTGCAGATGCAGATTTCAGTGCCACTGCCCTCATTTTGCCCCATTCTCATGTCTTGTAGTATTTTGAACTCGCTATAGTGTTGATAGTGTCAAGGTGAGCATGGTGTTAACTTCTAACTGGGAGCCTTTTTTGCTTGCAAATTGTAACTGCATCCAGCATTAAGGATGAATTCTGGGTTCTTCAGCTAAGAAAAAACAGTAATTATGGCACCATGCCCTAGCTGCCTGTGTGCAGATAGGCCATGCTCATCATTTGGACATTCCCTAGCTGGCACTGGAAAGCAGATATAGGATGTAGTGAAGCCAGGCAGAAGGAGAAACAAAATAAACACAGTCGCAGTGCTCTCTGAGAGAGACATGCAGCTGCATGGTGACCAGATGGATCAGCACTAAGCTGGTGAGTACTCAGATGAAGATATAAAACCTCCCCAAGACTGTTTTCCACCCAGAAGGAGTATTTGTTCAGTGCATGCAACCAAAAGATAGGACAGGATGTCCATCATGTCCAAATGATGAACAGTCCGAGATTCATGTGATTAGCAGAGAATTTTAAAGGCTTAAAAGAAGATTTCTCAACAAGCCTCCAAAATCTGGAGCTATATATAAGGGTAAGGTGCAGTTTCCCATGTAAATACAAGATAGATAGACCAGGCCTAGAATTGTTGATGCACTAAGTAGAAGAGAGAAGACATGAACATGTAACCATATGAATGCAAACCCCAAATGTGTAGAGGCTAAAAATCAGCACAATTAACAGGGAAATATGAATAATCTGAGGGGTAATAAAGGTACTCTGCATAAAGACTTTGATTGTGAAAGAGAAGTTCTTGAGATCAAGTGTAGTGACAAAAGAAAAAGTACAGAACAACGTTGTCGGGGAGGCAGGAAGCAAGAGTGTGATTTTGCAGGCACATAATAGCAATGTAGTGCAAAGGTGTGGAAAAAAACAAATGCTGCTGTAAACCTCAGACAGCCTCATGATACAAATACCTGATGGCATCAAAAAACCCTGCCCCAGCCCAAACCCTGTGATGCAAACAAAACCCCCATCAGGAAATCAGATGTAAAGCAAGGAGTAGGGTGTTAGTAAACAGGTGAAGTGATAAAGACAGAGTTGTTTGAGGGACAGCTCAGCCAGCCAGAGCTAGCTAGAGTAGTGGGGATTGTAGGATGGCAAAAAATTCAAGCTGCTATCACTGCTCTGAGTCCCTTGTGTGTGAGGTCAGCAGGGCTGTTGTGGGTGTCACCATGTGAATGACTGTACCAACTTGAGCAGGATAAGCATCTTGCATTACACATTGTGATGACTCTCTGTGCATGAATGTTTTGCATCACCCTTCTCTTATGCACTTTGCCTACCCATCAGGATGCTGTTTTTTGGGTTGTTTTTTTTTCCAGGTGTCTGTGCTTAGTTTTGCTCCTGTGCCTCCTTTGAGATCTTAGAAGAGCTGGCTGCTAATCAAACTACCTTTGCCTAGAAGTGCTTTGTGGGTGCCCCTGAAGCAGTTCTGTGAGTATACTCCCCCTTTCCCCATGCTATGACAGGATGAGGAGAAGCTAGGCAAACATGGTAGCCAGACAAGCTGCACCTTTGCAGAGAACTGGAGATCATGACTAAATACCTTCCAGGATGAAGATCAGATAATCTCTGGATTAAATAACCTTTGGAGAAGCAGAGTGATTCCCAGGGCTTCATGGCAAGCAGCCCTCTGGTGAGTCAGCTGGCTCCTCTGCTAGATTGTGGGCCTCTTCTAGATACAGAAAGTTGGGAATGGCTTTTAGAATCCCACCTGCAGAAGTCAGTAATGCCTATTAACAACAGGGCTGGGATTAGTTTGATCTACTGGGAGCAGAATGTATCTCAGCCTTCTGTTGCACCAACAAGGAAACCACATGGCAGGAGCTAGAGCTGATTGTGGCCACAACCTGTTTTGAGAGTTCAGGAAGTGGATTACAATCTGGCTGAAGATACAGTAAAATGTACTTTTCTGCCATGTCATTCACAGGCATTTGCTGACTTCCCAAGGATTATGTGCCAAAGAGGTAAAAAGCAACACAGCTGCATCTAAAGATAATTTCTAAAGGGTTTTAATATTAGTTTATTTAATGAGCTGACATTATTTCTATTTTTTTTTTCCTCCCCACCACCAGAGAGCTGCTGACTTCTGAAAAAATAGGAAAATATAGCACAGGCATGGTTACTACATATAACCATTACATACCACCAGGGAAAAGATGATGATCACTTATCCTGTCTCAAAATGTGGCAGTCTGACTGAAAAGGTGACTACACAATGTGACACTGGTGAGTTGTGCTTTGGAGTACCAACTCCTACAGCAGAGACAGCTGGCAGCTTTTGGGCAGAGTTCATTATCACCACAGAACCAAGAGGCGTGTCTAGCAATCATGTTTGCTGTGAGTTGTTTCACCATTAAGTCTGAGGATGTAAAGCAACTGAAGTAGAAAATGGCACAAAATCACTAGAGAGCATTTTAAAGGCGTTGCAGCTAGTGACTCCCCATGATGCTGAAACTGCAATGCTACAATTCTGAGGTACACAACCCAAAAAAAAAAAAAATAAAAAAAAAAAGAAAGAAAGAGGAATTAGATATATGTATAGCTGACTTCTTTTCCTGGCCAGGACAGCACAGCAAATGAACCAAAATATGAGATCCTCAAATTGCTGGGAAAATGGATAACAGAAAGCAATCAAGGCAATTATTTACCATTGTCAAAGAAGCATCTGAAAGGAATCTGAGAACAAACCATATGAAATGAGTGCTTATATCTATCATTATGTAGAGCTGGGCACATGCCAAAGGAGAACTCCCACCCACATGCAGAGAGTACTTGAATTATCAAGACAGCCTGGGCATACGAGATGGCATCATAGTTAAAGACAGTTGGCTCCCAGCATTCGGATCACAGAAGCTTCCTCAGAGAGCCTTCTGAAACTGAAGCGTGTCTCCAAAAACCTGGAGATGTCACTGCTTGGCAGACACGACCAGAGATATCAAAGACCTGGTAAACAGTTGGGGTTCATCTGGGAATGTGCAAAAGCAAGCCAAAGCTGATGAAATGTACCTAGCTTTTGGTTTGTCTGTGCTTTAAATAAGGGACAGCGTGGGAATAAACTTGAATGTTGGTAGCACAGTGTCCACACTGTTTAATTGTCACTCCTGGCTTCTCTTGCATGACTCAAACTTAGCTTTCTTCAAGACAGTCTTCTGTGTGGGTGACTACCCTGCAAATGGGTGGACATGGTGTAGTCTGTTCTGTTTGGGTCCAAGGGTTAGTCCCTGTCCCTCCCTCATTCAATGGTATAGACCCAGCTAGTTACATGTGCCTCAGACAAGAGTTAAAGCTTGCTCAGCCCCTCCCATCCATGCTACAGATACTTCCCACTACTGCCTAATAGAGCTGACCTGACTGCGACTGAAATTGCTCTGGCTGCTCATCCCTCACCGTCTATGCTCACACTGTAGTCCATCTTACAGGCTGCTGGGAAGCAGATGACTGCCAGACACCACACTGGCCACAGCAAGAATCCTTTCAGCAGGCCCAGTACCCTCAGCCCTTTGCTTTCAGATAGTGGCACTGACTTGGGCCACTCTGTTCAGATGATTTACCTTGGAAGAGGAATTTTACATCATCACGGTCACATTACAAAGACAAAGCTTAAAGTTGCTGCAGCTCCATAAAAGAAAGCTGCTGAAAACAAAACATATGTCAAACCACTCCTGAATGGAGAAACATTCCCTGCACAAAGTGTTGACAACAGTCTGGTGAAAATGCTTCTTGTCAAGATGAATATACCTTTGGTCCTTAGCTCCAGCAAACAGCAGAGCAAGAAACAGGATGAAAGGGAAACACCTATGAGCCAAATCTTGTCACTCAGGGCAAGCTACAGTCCTCTGAGAACTGGAGGTAGATTGGTAAAGCCAGACAAAAATGTATCAGCTCATAATGATTAAGTATTACAGCAGAAGAAGTGTAAGGCCCTTCACCATCATCAGGAGAAAAATCTGACAAGTATTTCAGCACTGAGCAGGGCTACACCTGAGTTCTCACAATTCCTCACTAGCCCAGAGGGTCTGCAGCTAGCCAGCAGGTCACCCAAGGGGAGATTATCTCTACAGATAGTAGGTTAAGTGCTATCAACGTAAACAAGGGACAGTATTCACTCTCATTTGTTGGGACAAAAATGATGTTACAGGGAATATCACCCAAGGGGCAATATTCACTCTTATTTGTTGGGACAAAATGATGTCACAGGGAAAATCACCCAGGTAGGGGGTATTATACCAGAACTGTGTGTGAGATTGCATTTAGGGACCTCAAAGACTCAACGTATAGTGGCTGATAATTGCAGAGCTCTGCAGTGAGGCTCTTGTCTATGCTGGTGCTGGCAGCTGCAGTAGAGCTGGGGTAGCTGGGAAAGGCTGCAGCATCTGCCGAGGAGTCCCTGTGAAGAGGGCTCGCTTCATTCCCTTCGCTGCTGCCACATGAACTGCTCCAGGCCCCTTGGCCAGCACACACGTGAAGGTGCTGGAGCTGAACAGCTGATTGTCTTGTCTCTCCCTCTCTCTGTCTGCTCCAGTGTACAGAACAAGAGGCATGATGTTTTGGAAGGACTTGAAGGCCAGCCAAAATGAAAGCGCGAGAAATCGTTGAGGCGGCCAATGGGCTGCAGCACAAAGGAAAAAGGGGACACTGAAATAAATAGCAGCCTTTCCATTAATTTCAGGGCAGGCTGGATCAAAACCATTTAAGCCCAAGGCTAGAAATGGGGAATGTCATACTGAATATTAGGAAACAAACTGTGGCAGTGAGTGCAATCAAGCAATTTGTGGACAGGGAGGGAGCAGAGCCTTGCCCTAGTGTGGATGGCAATGCACTACTATGACACTCTAGAATCCTTTAGAATGAGCTCTCTCACTGCTATCACATTATTAAGGATTTTTTGGCCCTTTTAAAGCCATTATTCTCTGAAGGAAAAACACAGAGAACCCTCTTCTTCCTTCCATCTCTGGGAATAACAGCCAGTTTCAGGCGAAAAAAACCTCTGACACTTCAAACAGCAGCAGTGGAGCCAACATACTTTAATGAATTTTTTGGTGACACAACATGACAGTGCCCAAGAAATTCACACTTTGAAAACTAGTTTTGTTATTTAGGCTCAAAGAAAAGAAAATTTAAATCTCAAACCAGGAGCCTTCTTTTTCTCTTTGGGGCCTTTTAACTTTGCTCTGCATTGAGGTGTGCAAAATTTACTTTGACATCCCTCGGTTTTGGAATATTTTAAGTGAAAACTGATTCTTTTTTGTTGTGTTTTTTGTTTGTTTGTTTGTTTTTTCTTTCACAAAACAATTTAATTTTCAGAGGTTTGTGTTTCAATACCTCAGAGATGCTTGGAGTCAAGTGGGCCAAACTCAGCCCTACAAAAAGAGCAAAAAGCCATATTACTTGTCCACTGTCACAGCTACTGGAGGAAAAAGAGAATCCTTAGGTTCAGCACAATGCAAAACCCAATACGGTTCACTATGAACACCTCTCATGATTGCAAAGAAACAAAATCAGGTAAAAGTCATATCTTATCTCCACCTTGTGAGGTGTGCACTTTACTCACAGTCTTCTGAATCTCCCTGCACGGTTTTCTCTGCAAAAAGAATTGGAAAAGGCTTCATTGAGTCCAACTGTCAACCTAAGACTGCCATGGCTGTTAAACCATGTCCTGAGCTGAGGATGTATCATGTATATTGTAAATACAACATTTACATTTTGTGTTTAAACATTGTCACAAGAGCAGGGGAAGGAGCTGTGAAAAGCTTGACCAACTCATGACATAAAATAGTAATATGAAGCCCAGGCACAAATCCAGGGGACTCTAGAATAGCTGACAGATAGCTGTTAAAAGAAACAGGGGGCCAAGAGGTCCCTTGCCTTATACTTGTACACCTAAACAGCTTCTGTTCAGTGTTAAAAACAGCTGGCCCAGCCTGGCCACCTGAGCTGTGCAGCAGGCTGTTAGAATTGTTTCACTGGGCCAAAGGGAGGAAAAAACCCAATAATGAAGTAAATCACAGGCTTACAGGATGTCAGGGGTTGGAAGGGGCCCAAAGAGCCCATCCAGTCCAAGCCCCTTGCCAGAGCAGGACCAGACAATCTAGTCCAGATCACAGAGGAATGCATCCAGACAGGCCTTGAAATTCTCCAGAGAAGGAGACTCCACAACCTCTCTGGGCAGCCTGTGCCAGTGCTCTGGGACCCTTACAGTCAAGAAGTTCCCCCTTGTGTTGAGGTGGAACCTCCTGTGCTGCAGCTTCCATCCATTGCTCCTTGGCCTATCCCAGGGAGCAAGTGAGAAGAGCCTGTGTGTTCCCCCAATCCTGACCCCCAGCACTCAGATATTTATAAACATTTGTTTATTTGTTCATGACTGTCTTTGACTCCCATAGTTAGCATATATGGAATTAGCCCTAAGCACTTCTCTCTAAGTGGAGCTGCCCTAGAGAATGGGATAGTGGTTAGCACTGGCTCACTGGCAGTCAGAGGCAGAAATGTGCTCCGTAGGAGCCCTCACAGCAACACAGTCCATGCTGGCAGTGCCAGGGTCCTGTATTGCAATGGCATCCAGGCTTTCTCCTGTGAAAGCAGCTGCCTGTTTGTGCTGTGATTGTGCTCAGTATGTTATGTCTGATTCTGAAAGCCAGTTTTGTCTTTTAACATATTCCCCCTTTAACGTCTACACACAAATCCGACATCTGCTTAACATTTGTCTAACTCTGACTAATTGCACTCATTTGTAACAACCTGTGATTGTTGTTATGCAGCATGGCTTTTCCATGTGCCATTCTGGAGTACTGAAATCTAGTAACTTCTTGATTTTTTACACAGAGTGTTTTCCTTGATCCAAAGTATTCCTAAGCACTCAAAGACATTCAAGCCCTATAAATTATTCCACAGAATACAAATACACAGCATTCACTTTTCTTCATTCATCTTCACCTACTGCTGTCATTTACCTACGAAGCCATTCTCTCTTTTTTCTTTTTTTCCCCTCTTTTTTTTTTTTTCCCTCCCCCTCTCCATTTTTTATTTTGCAAACTTGGCAGATTTAGGCTGTGTACTAGAGGTGTTTGCTGATTATGTTTTTGCTTTGTACCAAAGGGACTCAAAACCTATTTTTCTGTTTCAAGAAAAACCCTAAGAACTTAAAACTCCACCTGTTGGAGATACAGACCTGTCCAGTTTTCCAGCTGAGAAAAAAATACTAATGGTTCATAGAATAGTTCAATTTGGAAGGGACCTTAAAAATAATTTAGTTCCAACGTCCCTGCCATGGGACACCTCCCATAGACAAGGCTGCTCAAAGCTTCAACCTGGCCTTGAACACCTCCAGGGGTTTTGTGGATTTGTTTTGGTTTGTTTTGTTTTTTAAGCTTTTACTTTAAGGTCTGAATCTCTTCAAAACAAGATTCTGACCATTTTATAGCATCACCCTTCACTTAGCTGTGCAGTACATGCGCATGCTCTGATGAGGTCCACCACTGGGTCTCATGTGAGAAATTGGGTGAGGTATCTGAAATGACACCAGCACATACCCAGCTTAGCCTCCTCAAGTGGATAGTGAGACAGCAGGCTTTTAATGGTGCCTACAAAGGGTTCACTGACTAACTTTCTGCAAAATGAAAGCAGAAGAGATAACTCTTAGAAGACGAAAGCACACCTCCAGCTCCCCAAAACCTGGCAATGTCCAGGGCCTGCTTCCCCACTCTTCTTCTCCTGAGATTGTTTTGCTTGTAGCATTCAATATTTAATCCTCTCTATCTATGAGGCAGGTTATCACTAAGTATTAAGTAAATAGCTCTGGAAAGTGCCTTGGGGAGTAAACTTGTCCACAGTCCTTGCCCAGAGGCAGGTCCAGCTAAACCAGAATGATTCCTAACTTGCATCTGTCACATTTGCTCTTAGAAACCAAGTGATGGACATTCTACAACCTCCCTAGGCAACTTTTCCCACTGTCTACTGTCCTTGTCACTAGTGGAAGCTGTCTCTAGCACCAACCATCAGTCTGGCTTGGTGCAATCAGAATGCATTATTCTTGTCCTATCCCCAAAGAACATATGAATAATTTATTTTGTCTCTTTTTGCATGTCTCTTGTCCTTAAAGGCTCTTAATGTCTCTCCTTAGTTGTTTCCTTTTTTTTTTTTTTCCTAGACTAATCAGCTTCAACCTTTCCTAGCAGGTCGTGCTTCCTACACTCTCACATTTTCATTTCTGTCTGATTACTCTGCATCATTTAATAATGATTGGTGCCCCAAACTGGTTGAGATTTTCCACCAGAGAGATTACCAATACCAGACAGATCAGTAAAATTATCTTGGATGTTTTAGTAACAATTCTCCTATAGAGTTTATTGGAGTCTGTTGGAGCCTATGTAAGCTTCACCAGTCCTGTAAGACCAAGTTTTCATCAATCTGAGGTGCAAGCCACTTCTTTCTATGGATTGCTCAAGCTCACAGTGGCCATGAACAGATATGCTATTTGAAGATGTAATAAAGAAACCAAAGGAATGGAGGAAGCACTTTGCAGATAGTCCCTCTGTGTTTTCAGTCTGGTTGGATTCATGGAATCCAAACAACTTAAGACATCTTGCTCTAGAAAAAAGTAACGTAGCATGTTTAAGATGTGAATTTGACAACCACTGAAGGGATTCCAGGAGTTCTCTGGAAGTCCCTCCCAATCCCTAAGATCCTGTGATTCTGTGGAGTTATCCAAATTGAAAGCAACTGGAGTAATCCAAGTGTGAAACTGCTGAAGTGTGTGGGGAGTGTCAGGGCGTGACACAAGTGCTCTGGTTTTAGTGAGCCAGAAGCAGCAGTGGAACAAACCCCTGTGGTGTAGGATGCTGAAAAGTTTCTGAGGTGATTAATAAAAACAGCATAATTCTCCACTTACAGACATTAGAGAAGCAAAGATTTAGCCACTAACTATGGGAAGGATAGTTTGTCCCAGGAACATGAAGGCTCTGCCATCTGACCTGGAAAAATGCCCCAAATGAGAATACTAATTTTTCAGATGTCTTAAATTAAGAATTGTGTCTGGAAGCTAACTTTTCATTGAAGAGTGAAACCTCATTTTAATCCAGTGCTTGGCTATTGCAAGCAGAGCTACCACCAGTCATGCCTCTCGAAGTGCACTGCTGACTTTATGAGTTGAATGTGGTTTGTAAATGAGGGGGGAAAAAACTATGATCTGAAATGCTCTGTGCAGATTTGCCACAAAAACATCTGGACCTGAGAACCTCCCAGCAGACAAGCTGCTAATGGTCTCGAACGTTTCCTTCACAGAGGATGACTTGGTAGGCTCTCTGTATTCTTCAAAGACCTACAGGAAGTTCAAGCAGGGAAGAGGCACAGGTTTATATTTAGTTGTGGACAGAACTTCCTTCAAAATAATACACATCTCAGCCTTGTGAAGCAACCTGCTTCTTGGTGTTGTGCAGCCTCCAAGTGCTTTCCTGCCTTACAAATGATCAGTATTTCTACTGAAATGGCAGTGCTTCAGCATGGCAGTTCCTGGGTTCTGGATTAACTTTTGGGCAGGGATACGTGTCCCTAAGGGAAGTGTAGTGTGGGTAACTTTGCTTCAAGGATTGCCTTTCATCAGACTCAAGACTGGGAGGGATGGGGCACAGCAGAGAGATCACGAGGTTGTGACAGTTCTTAACCACTGGTTCAAGTCACTAGTGCAGTTCAGCAGATCCTGCTTGGGACCAGTCACTACCAGTTTGACATCCAAGCTTAAGGCACTGTCTCCATTTCTTATCTCTGCCCTAGCTGGCCTGGCTGCATGGCAGCTGATCAAGTCACCTTTCTGCTGCTCCAGTAGAAATTAAAGGTGAAGATGTAAAAGCCTTAGGGATCTGTGTAGTCGTGGGTAATGTAGCCCAGGTCCTGGGAGTCTGAATACCGTGTGTGTCCCTAAATCACCTGTCACACCTTCCTCTGAGGACACAGCAGTCCACAGCACTGATGGAGATGCACTCTGGTGCAGGATCCTGTGGCCCCAGGGCTTCCCTGCCATTGAAATGCTGAAGGCTTTCCTCGATCTAAATAAAGACGCTGTTAAATGCTGGTAAACACATCTCTGAAGCACACGGGGAGCCCTACCTGTTTAGTCTGCAGAATGCTTTGTAACTTTTGCTTTTTAACCCACAAGAAGGGTCTCTGCCTTTAAGGCCAATCCAAGCTAACATGCACACAAAGCCCATCTTTTCCCGGAAAGCAAAACCCCAGGATGGAGGATGTTGACATTGGAAAGATTTCCTAGTCAAGCTGTTTTCCTGTGCTGATTCCTCTCAGGGTCCTGGGCATGATGAACGTGCAGTGGTAAGGGCAGAGAGAGAAGGGGGGGAAAAAAGCCTTCAAAAGACTTTGTGCTTTGAGTTGCTGAGTTTAGTGCAGTAACTGGCTGCAGAACCTAAGCTGCTATTGCAAACCCCTCCTCGGGGTTCCTCAGCAGAATCAATCCAGGCCTATGCTGTAGTTGTATCACATCCCCAAAAAGCAGAGCTACTGAATGCTGACAGTCCTGCTGCTGTTTTCCACCAGCTTGTGTTTCATGTCATCCATGGCTTCAGAATGGCTTCGAGTGGGCTTCAAGTTGCTTTTCCACACTAACTGTGCAGGCAGACAGGCTTCAGCAGCTTTGTGTGAATGCCATGGCACCTTTAAACAGAGAAGAGCTCTGTAGTTGTGGCCATAAAACCTCGGTGTTGATCTGATGAGACTTTTTAGTTGATGATGAGAGAAGGGAGGTGGTTGAGGATCCCTCCCAGACCCTGTTTTTACACCAAATGGTGTAAAACCCCAGCTTCCCTCTCTGGATGATGGCATGGATAATTGAACCCAAGGAGGCCTACTGAAAGACAAAAGTGGCTTGGGAAAGATGTGACTTGCTACTTGGGCTGCCCCTCTCAGGATGCAGGCTCCATTATTTGCAGTTGCCTTTGTTCTTCCTGAAGTGGCTGTGTAGAGCAGAAGTCCCCAGGCAGTTTCTCTCTCCTTTCCTCTGACTGAAATGGTTTGGAGGCAAACAGCATCAGTTTGGCTACAGGGCTTCTGATCTGTGGAGAGAGAGCCCAGTATGACAAGGGATATCTCTCCAGCCCTAGGCAGTTTGACAGTCCATCTGGGCATGTTCTCTTAGTGCCTGGAGTCTGGCTGTCCATCTGCCAGCTGATAGCCAAAGGTTAGGGCAGATTTCCTCACTGCCTAAAGTTTCACATCTCTTGAGGCAAGCAAAGCAAAATGTGGCCAGAAATAGGTGCATGTGCAACCTCGTGGAAATGCTGGTTTGGATTTGGTGGTGACTTAACCCAGGAGTGGAAAGTTACTGCAGTTGATGGTTAGGTAGAAAAGCACAGAAATAACAGCACACTGCAACCTGCAGTGAGACAGCATCGAAAGGAGCTCTATACTCTGTGACAATCCCTTGGCAGCATGCTGGTGCTATGAAAAATGAGGGAGGGGATTCCCTCACCAGGGATGCAGGAGAGAATTGGCATAACAGCTCTGCACTAGCCCTGCCCAGCTCTTGGGATGTGATTTACAGCAAGCTAGCAGCAAATGTAAAACAAGAAAGCAGCTAACAAGATAAAGTCACTTCCACACCCTGGTTTTGCATATGCCCAGAGCTCTGTGGTGCTCTCAGGTCTGAAGCCAGAGCTGATGGGAGCAGCAAGCAGCCCTGGTGACCTCAGTGGAGTCACATCTCTCCCTGGTGTTGCTCATCTTGCTATTCTACTCTGCCACACATGGGCATAGGTGGGATTTCCCCTCCCTTTTACTGCCTCTCTAGATGTCCTCAGTCCTGGTAGTAATAAAAAATGAGCAGAGTATCCCTCATGCAGTTGTACCTGGAATTTACACTTGGACCACTGGTTGCCATGGGCAGAAGGGCAGGTGAGCTAGAAGGCAACCTCCTGTGATGGATCTAATAGGAGTTGCTAAGCTTCTGTCCTGTGGCTAGTGGAGGCAAGATGGTCTTTGAAAGTGTGCTGGTAGCAGATCCACAAATCTGCCCATGATCACTGATGAGTCTGGACACATTTGGAGAAATGGAGACAGGAGCCACAACATCACCAAGCTTTGTGCCACAAGACATGTGCAAGGGTTGTGGAGTCCTCTTTTCCCTTTGGGTGGCTTATGAGATTGTTTTCTGGAGATCATATTAACAAAGTTAAACTTCTCTCTGCAGCTTTGGAATCAGCAACACCAGCCAGAAACTGTTTTTCTGGTTGGTTTTCCTTTAAGGCTGAATGTTTCCACTCCCAAAATATCATGTCAGGGTGAGTTTTGATCCCTGCAAATGCATGAGGATGTTTGTTGCTCCCAGCAGGACCCCTGCAACACACTGACTAAAAGGAAAGAAAACAAATCCCTGTACTGCCATGAAAATTGGCTGTGCAATAAACATCCCTGTCCTGATGAGTGAGAGGGGAGAGCAGAGAGCTAGGAAACACAGGAAGCCAACAGCTTAGGTCAGCTTTTCAGATCACCCTGGCCAGGGCTTATTCTGGGTGAACTGCAGTGAGGAGCCTGCTCCAGATAAGAAGGTAAAACATTTGCTCATCCAGAGGCTTTTCCACAAAACTATGGCAGACAGAGCTTTGAGAGACAGAGTGCCAAGAAGGAATGTGTGAGATCACCAAAGTTTGAGTGGAACAGCTGATTGCTGCTGCTACAGCAAAACTGCTCTCCTCTCAGACACTTGTATGGCACTCCTGGTTCACACAGATGGGCAGTCCTAGGTGAGCTGGGCTGGTGCTTATCAAACCTTTCTTCAGCACAGCACTATCTTCTGAAGCTGTATCATCTTATGTGCCCAGCTGACAAGCTCTGTAGCTCTTCTCTCTTTGCCATCCTTCTCACAGCATGATTTCTCCCATGAATGAGATCCTAGTGTGACCTGTTGTATAAATGCCAAGTTTAGGGAAAGCCTTTTATGTTTATTTGAAAGCATCAGCGGAGAAGTGAAAGGCTTTGATATGGAATATAGGAAGTTGGATGAGAGAGGCTGAGAAACTCTGAGTTCATTCTAGATTATATAGCTGAAGAAGAGTATTTTGCTATGTACTATGCTGCAAACTAACCAGATGAAACAGAATGTTCAGGTGAGCCAAATTCCAGATGGGTATAATAAAACTCCACATTTTACAGATGCTTCTCAGGAAGGCAGATGGAGACTAGATGCTGATAAATCCACCACAAGGACTGTTTCTTTGCTTGCTTCAACTGCAGCTCTGCAAGACTTCGAATCACCCCTCTGAGGGAGCTCCCAAATCCTACAGTGCTAGAATTGTGCAATTAGAAGATGAAGGCACTATGTTAACTTCTTGTGAACCTCTGTAAGTGCAGTGGGAGATGGAGTAGGTCTGGTAAAATCTTTATTTTACACTGTACAATGCTGCTGCTGCAAGCTGAAGGCCTTTTTGGTGTGCTCTTGACACCAAGGAATGAAGTGACTTTGTATGGAAAGTGACAGACTGATTCTATTTGAAGGTTGTTATTTTTCACAGAAGAATTGCTTTCCTGCTCTGTACACATGATTTAGACTAATCCCATGTGAATCCCAAGAGTCCAATGTATATCAGGTTTCTTCTGCTGTCCTTTGGGTTTGGAAAAGAAGAGTTTAGTTTTGGGAAGCTTTTGGATCCTACAGTCTACATTCTTGTTTTCAGAACTGAAAATTTGTGTTTTAAACACATTCTTCTCTACTACTGCTGCCAGAAATACCTGAAATAATTTTGTTTGAGCTGTTTTTTGGCTTGAGGACTGAAAGACAGTTTTAAATTTGGGTTTGCTGTTAGGTTCCTGGTGCTCCATTGTTTGCACTGTGGCTATTACATAGTAACATAATATTTGCTTGTCTAAATCCAGCTGTTTTTGTTGGAGCAGAACCCACTCCCCAACAAACCATTTAAAATATTTCTATTTTCTTTAAGTTCTGAAAGAAAAAAAAAAAAAGAAAGAAAGAAAAAGAGAAAAAATAAGAGGGCCATCTGTAAGCTGGCAGCAGCATTTAAAATTAGTGGTCCAGCTAATTGCTAAAAGCATCTTATTGGTGAGAAGAGAACTTGTGCTGCAGGGAGATGCCCAGGGGCTTTCCTGCACAAGCACTGTGGGTCCGTGGCTGCCCCTCTGCCCTCCTGCTGTGGTTTGGCAGTGGGGCCAGGAGTGTGATGAGCTGGCTGCCCCTGGCACCTTTTGTGCCTCAGGGACACACATGACCCTGTCATATGCCCCATTGTTTGCCATCTTTCGTGGTGGAGCTATCCTTCTTTTCTCTGCACCATGAGCAATGTTCCAGAGCCTTTCAATGAATATTGAAGCAGAAAAAGTTCCTCCAGCTGTATACTGTTTCTGAACACCAGAAGGGAAGTTTTTATCACTTTTTACCACTTACTTTATTTTTACTTTTTATTTCAAAGTCAGTGCTGCTGGCAGCTTCCTTGTGGGGACACTCCATCCCCTGGTTTGAAATTTGCCCTTTCTCATCGAGGTGTTTGGGAAGTTTTTACTGAAAGTGCAGCTGTCCTGCAATGGACCTGAGATACTGGGAAAGAACACAGGACCAGGTGCCAGTGAATGCTTTTGGCCCTGTGTTGGGAAAGCTGGTGTCCCTGGCATGAAGCAGGACACTATCCTCAGTCCTCACCCTCCTGGGAGCTCACAGCTTCCCAAGAGCACAAAGCCTATGGATTTTGAATCATTTCTCATGCTCATCCTCTGCAACATGGCAGGTGCCAGCCCACCTGCTGCTCCTGATGGACCTGGCACAAGGCAGCCCATGCCTGGGGAGGCAGTTGCTGTGGCTGAGCCAAAGGGTGGCACAGCCTGCCCCCTTTGCAGGCCTGGGTTTTGCCTGCACATGCCACAGGAGACTTTATAACCATTTGTTCCTCTTGCGAAATCTCTGAGCTGAAATAGCTCTCCCTTCCCCCTGGTGCTTCCCAAACCTGCTGTATTTATAGAGAGCAGTCACAGTCCTGTTCAGCTAGACCAAGGCTGTTCAAATCTTGCTATGCTACTGTTGTTTCTGCTTTCACAGCCTGCTGCTAGGAAAAGTTCACCCCCTCAGCTCCAAGTCTACTGCTCACATCACTATGCAAAAATAAATGCAAATATGAGAGGTCTTGCTGGTTGATGTAGGGGATGAGGAGATGGTGCTGCCCTTGTGATCATCTTTTTCCTGTCTTGGCTTTAATTTTTGACCTTAGCACAAGTCTTGTTTCTGGACTTCCCACTGCCTTTTCCTGTGGGATTCCTTGCATAGAGACAGATTATATTAGCAGTCACAGAATCACAGAATGTTAGGGGTTGGAAGGGACCTCTACAGATCATCAAGTCCAAACTTGACAAACCCTGACAAACAGATTCAGCACTGCCTTTCCCACCCTGTCTGGGACTCTGCAGCTCTGGGGTGTCACCTCTCCCACTGATTGCTCTAAGGCTACTTTTAACCATCTCAAAAGTGACACTCAATTTTGAGACATCTCCTTGTTAGGAAAGGCAGGGAGATATTGCCAGTCAATTCTCTTTCCATTTCTCCACTCAGTTATTGCTCACTACAACTCATTACAGCATGCAATCATTCCCTTTCTGACCAGCAGGAATTCCAGCAAGTTGATTTTCAATCAAGTTCAGTTTCTGATATTGCTTCATTTCTCATACATATATCTGTGTGTGTGTATGTATATATATAAAAGTGTATATAGCACACAAGAGTCCTACAAAACCATCAGTGCAATTTTCCAGCCCATTTTAGTAGCTCCTTTTTGTGTACCTAGCAGTCTTTGGGCAATGTTAATTTTGAATATCTGTAATTTAGAGCCTGAGTTTTTGGCACTTGTGTTCTACATCTGGGTCATCAGGTCATTAATTTTTGGACAGTTGCTTCTCTGTCACATTTTAAACACTGGTTTTGGTTAAGGCCAGCTAATTTATTTCAAGCAAGAGCAAACTGGAGCCTCCATTTCTCAGGCAGACTTGGAAGGGAACAGCCAAAACCGTGGGAATACAATAGATATTTTGCCCTGTGGGTGCAGAGAAATTTTCATTTAGGAGATTTACTCTATTCCTCTTCAAATGTCAGTCAGGCAAATTGTTCCTTCAACCTGGCTGGCATCTTTCTTCTTGGCTGGGAGCAGACAGACAGCTCAATCTAATTGTGCAGAGAGGGTAGCTTGCTTTCCTATTTCAAGTAAAACAGGTTTATATGTTTCTCTGGGGCTGGCTGAACAAACAACAGGTGGATCTAAAAAAGCCCTCTGGAAAATCCCTACAATTGATACACTGGGAGATGAAAGGGGAGTGTATCAGAGCCACCCCTCTTTGCTAGGGTGGCCTGTGGCCTGTTAATGCCCTGAGAGAGCGGGGAAGGAAAGGATGGGGGTAGTGCTGGTGGGAGCCTGGGTATGGAAAGCAGGTACTGAAAGTTTAGGCAAATTGTGCAAAATTTGGAACTTTTTGTGTTTCTCCACATTCAGGCTCAGCACTCTGCCTCACCAAAATTCTAGGGTTCAGCAAAGAGCCCACTTTAAATATAGACAGGCATTGGTGTGCTTGTTATAAAGATCAGTGTGAATGGGGAGGTGGCCATCTAAAAATGGGCCATGATGACTTTTCATGTAGCTGCTAAATGAGAATGTGACAGCACAGTGCAAGTGTTAAATGACTCAGTTGTCTTTGAGGATAATTCCACTTACTGTCTTGAAAGAATGCACTCTGGACCTCTTTACCCTACTGCCCATGCCAGATATGCTACTGGTGTAATGGAACTGACTTGCAAAAAAGTACAGAACATATTTTTTCCTAAATCTTTCATAAGGAGCTTGCAATTGCTTCAGATTTCATTCTTACCCACTGATCTATAAATCTGCTACAGTCTTTTCCCACCTGGGCTACACAAAAGGAGGAAGGGCAACCTGAGCAGTCCTCACTCAGGGCAAAGGGTGAGGCAGGAGCTTGCACGCCCCATATGCTCCCTATGCATCCAGGTAAAGAAATAAGATTGTCAGTACTCTAGGGCAGGCAGCTGGCCTGGTTTCCAGCTGATACAAAATACTACAGGCCTTTTGTGCTAAGGAAAAAACTCATCTCAATCCAAAACAAGTCAAACAACTCCTCTAGTCTGGCAATTTTATCCCTCTCCAAAAGGTAACTCCTTTGGCACTATTGGCTCTGGCAGTGACACTGGGAGAGACTCTAACACTATGGTGCTGGCCAGGGACAGGATGAGTTTCTGGACACAGGCTTTGCAGTGATGGGAGACATTCCCCATATCTTGCAAAAACATGTTCTGGTTTTTGCTTGTCAGTCACTACTGCATGGTTGAACCCAAGAATCCCATCCAAGCAACATCTTCAGTGCTTTCTGCCTGCCTACCTGCCTCCTCCAGTGCCTCCCTTCCTCTTTTTGTGAGCTCAGTTAAATGATGCAAAGCTCTTTTGTGCAATGCCTGGAGACATTTCCTAATTTCCTGGTAACATGTCTGGAAAAACCCTATATGAGCATCTACTGCTCCAAAACCTGTGCCTTTGGTTGCACTATGGTGCCCCAGCTTGGCACATTTGATTCACCCTTTCATCAAAAATGAGGGCTGGGAATCCACACACCTAGGCTGACACTATGCTATATCCAGTCCCTCTGTCCCTGCTTTTTGCCCTGCTGCCTTCAATGCTATCTCCCTCTCTTTCCCTTCCGCCTCTCAAACCTTCCTGTGCCCCTCTGTCTGGCCTCCTGACTGTGCTGAGGTAGCTGGTATTTAGGAAGTTTCGTTAATAAGAACAGGAGACATTTAATGAGCAATGAGACTAAGTGGCCTCCCAACATGGCAAAGTGAGACTGGCGACTTTCAGTGACTGCAAGGAGCTGTGCTGGTTGAAACCACCAAAGGAGATGGTTTTTATGCTGCCTGGTCTTACTCCTCTGCTGTGTGCTGCCTACCAAGAGCAGGGCTACCTTTATCACATTTTGTTTTCTTTCCAGGTGGCCCTGATCTCTCTAGGAAGTTTTCCTTCTCTTAGTGAGTGACACGGCAAAGTACCACCCCAAGTGAGCCTCCACAAAGGAATACTACAATAGATGAATTTCTGTCTAATGAGAAAAGCCCTCTGTGAAACAGCTACTCATGACAGTTCCTGATGTGCTGTTTGTGGTGGGTTTTTGCTTTATTTAGTTTTAACGTTTGTTAACAGTTCTCTGGTAAGCAGCTTTAAAGCTCACCACAAAAGCCTCAGGAACCTTGTGCGATTCTCTTGCTATGGAGCTGGGAGGGGATCCACAGTCCTGTGGTTCAGCACAGCCCATCTCTGTTTTCTCTCTCTCTGAGTCACAAGACTGTCACTGGGAAGGTCATGGGACTGCAGAACATATCAGCGGCTGGATTTGGGGTTTCTTCCACCGTAACCTCAGCTGCTACCTCTTCTCCCTCAGTGGCCTCTGTGGGATGTTATGCAACCCAAACCAAGTGCAGTGTTAATGTATTGACCATCCAGTTGTTATTTGGTTTCCCTGGAAGCATCCCTTCCATGTGAATGTCACCAGGTTTGGTACTCATAGATCGGTTTCCATAGTAACTAATGTGCCTTAATGAGAGGGGGAAAACCCAGGAATTTGAAAAACAAAGACTAACACTGGAAGGGACTAAGTGGAACAGAGAGGATGCAGAGCAACTTGAAGCATAGCACAGGTTTGATGAGGTGTGCTTCAGGAAGACTTGGATGGTTTGTGAACTGTTTCTTTCCTCATGAAACATGCAGTCCTGCTTGGTGGTGCAAAGTCAGATGGTACTTTGCAGTATTGCAAGCATACAAATCCTGTGGCAGCTTATATTAATCCACACACCCATGAGCACATGGATGCAAGAAGAAAATGAGCTTTTATTGGCTGCTTCAAAGAGAAGTACCATGCCAATATTTCATGGCCTGTGGAGAAGCAAATATGTTATTCTGACCCTCTTTTCTCATCCCTGCCATGACAATGGAACACGGCAAACAGTGGAAAGGAACAGGGCTCAGCCAGAGCTGCTTTCCAGCTTTTCATTTATTCAGTGCTGTGGCAAATGCCACCATCAGTTGGTATAAAATGGTGTTGGTGTGAATATACTCATATATGTTGGACAGAGTCACTGCTAGAGATCCATTGCTGCTTGAGCTGTTGGGAGGACTAACTTTAAGGGATCTGATGAACTGGACAGAAGTGTATTCTCCTTTAGTCATGTAGTATAACTCAGGGAACAAACAGGTTGTTTAAAAATATATCTGAAATTAATTTATGACATGAATCCAGAATATAGCAGAACACAGATTCTATTGCATGACATATATCCCTCTGGAACAGAAATGATGAGAACTCTGCAGAAATAATCACTCAGAAGTCAGGAATGATCAGCTCAGAAATGCATAGGGAACTCTACATTGTTGTGGTTGTACCAGTAGAGTACTGGTGTGACTGACAGCAGAAGTGATGCACTGCCTTGTCCTTGGACTCAGCGAGATAATTAGAGGCAAAACCACATAAAGCAAGATTCGCATCACCCAAGTTTAGCTGAAGATAGTTGTCTGAGTTAGTCCTCTTGGCTCTGTTTTTAATTAGTGGATAGTAACAGATGCCTCCTGTTGGTGACTCACCCCATCTATTTTAAGTTGCCCATTAGAGGTTCCTGTTTCTATCCCTTTACTAAGGAGTGATACTAATGATTACAGTTTAGATTCAAACAGCCAGAGGTTGGTAAGGTGAAGCTCACCCTGAGATGTACATCCAGTGAGGGTCTGAAGATCAGAAGATGATTACTGAGAGAGGAGAAGTTTGGCTCTATAATCATTAGCCCTGCCCATAGAAAGGACTAGGATCCATCTGTAGTCCCTGTGGTGCAGCAGGGACTGTGTTCCTAGAGTTACCCTCATTTCATCCAGGATATCTGCATCCTGGATATCATCCAGGATATCTATCTACTAGAGATGTCCCCTGCCCAGTGCTAACCCTAGACCTGGACACCATTCAGAAAAGTTTTGAGGGGTGTGGGTCATGCTGTGTAACCCCATTGCCAGTCTGATAGCGGGGAAAAAGCTCCAGGAGAGGAACCATGACACAGCACTGCTTAGCTCACTGGTGGAGGTACAGCCAGAGAATCAAAACCAGGACTGTGTTACATGGAAAGGCACAGCAACTGATGTGACATTGTGCCTGGTAGACAAGGAAGTGAGTCAGAAATTTGCTGTAACTTAGGCAGCACAAGCCAGGGCTGTGACTGAATTAAAAAAGGAAAACCTACAGGGGTGGTGAAGATCTGGGTCACACACAGAGCACAGCTATTCCAGGCCTGGTGAGGCTAAAGCCAGACCCCTCATTTGCTGGCACTGTGCCCAGGAGTTTGATGTTCAGTTTAGATGTGCAGGTACAGCCACTCCTTGCCTCCATAACACAGGAGAGTAGGAGCAGTCAAGAGGGAATATCACACGATGCAGCTCCCCATCTACATAGTCCCTCTTCTGGAGCAACGGTAGGGAGAAGGAACCTGAATCCCCTAAAAGAAAGGCGAGGGGAGGAGCCATCAATCACCCTGCAGGGCTGCGGATGCAAGAAGTGCTTTCCAAAAGCTTCCTCTGATCTTTTCCAGGGGGTGCATGTTCCCAGGGCACATGAGTGAGCAACTGAGTAAGAGTTTTTATCCTTCGGTGTCCTTGAGCCTTGCTACAGGAAGGAAGATGCACTAAAGGGAGAGAAGAAAGGTAGCTGCAAGATGTGAGCAACCCAAGGAGGGGGCAGCTCGGCCAGCAGTTTCCTCAGGAAGCCCACAGTGTGCTGCTACCTCACTGGCAGCTTGGGCTTGAATGCATTCTGACTCCTGATGAAAAAGGACACAGATTACAGCTGAGCATGGAAAATCTGATTCATCTAGTTTCCAGAGCACTGGTTCCTCTGTTTGTAAAGCCCAAAAGGTGCAGCTCACTGTCTGCAGCCACTCTGCTCCTGCAGCAGCTCAGGAGAGGCGGAGGTTCACTTCTAGGTTCCATTTCCTCTCGGCTGCCTCCCTTCTTTCTGTACACAGATGACAGGCTTCTGTGTATGCTATTATAAGACGAAGGGAGGAAGGTTTTGTGGGGAAGCCCGGGGAGGTGCTCTCAGCCCTGCTGCGCTGTGTGAGCTCCCTCTGGTGCCCGCCGGCCTCCTCAGTGCCCCAGGAACTCATCCCTGTTCCAGTCCTCTCCTCTCGGCCTGCTGCATTCTTCCAGCGTTGTGGTGCGACATGAGTACCTACAACCCAGACTTGGTACTCTGGTGAAAATAAGGTATGATGTTTCGTGCATTGAAGTGCTACAGAGAACAGATCAGGTGTAGTGGCTGTGCAAGGGCAGTTAGGACTTGGAAACATCCTTTGCAGCAGCTGCCACAGGTATCTGAATTAATTCCTGTGAACTGGTCCATGAGAAGATGTTTTAACTTGTGTTTGGTGTTGGGATGGGAGAGAGCTTCCTAGCCCAGTCATAACACTGCCTGGACACTGATAATTCCTTGTTTGACTCTCTGTGATCTGGTTTCCATCAGAAGGAATCCTTCATGCTTGTAGGCAGAGGCAGCATGCTCCACTCAGGTCTTCACCGTCTGGACCAACTGAAGCTTTGCCTCCCTGTGATGAAGCTAAAATAGATACTGATGCTGATGGAACAACAGCTTGACCTAGGGCACTTACGATTTGACCATGAAGTGAGCTTCTGCTGGGGCACTCAAGATTAGGAAAAGACAAACTGCTTGTAAGAAAGTGGAGAGAGAGCCCTAGAGACATTAAATATCTAGGTGCACAGTCAGGCTTAGGTATTTAAATTCTTTCAGGGATTAATACTTCAACACTGTCCACCTAAAATCAAAATGTCAGCTTGATACAGCATGCAAAAGTTTATGCAAGTATTGAAATTGGAAGATGAAAGAAAGATTATTGGAAGCAGAGACTTTGGATAAGTAAAAGAGTTTTTGAACTTGTTACTGTTATTTTGACCTTTCAATATGTTTTTCTAAGTTTTATTATGAAGCAGTATTATGTTTGGAAAGGAGGTGTTTGGGTGTGTGACCTGTGAGGTAGCGTTCACTGGGGAAGATTGCATAAGCAGTGAGGAACCAACTAAGTCCTTCTGCACTGGGTAGAGTAAATGAAATCTAATTTAATTCATCAGATTTTCTAACTCACTTTGCTCTCCATGGCCCAGCACACACACACATGCAGAGCAGCCATGAGATTGTACATTTCTGCAGTTTTGAAGAGACAACAAATGACAAAATCCTTCTTTTTCTTTTTTCTTTTTTTTTTTTTTTCATAAGGACACATGATTTCTTCCTTTCTTTACAAACCAGAAAGCAGAAAGCAATCACTGCCATTCTTGTCAAGCAAGACAAGCTTGACAAGATGACCTTAAGCTTCTGAGCTTTAAGCTTCTGAGGTTGAATCTTTTTCTGTGTTTGGTCAAAGTACTACTATTGTTCCTGCAAATAGTGTCTCCTGCTGCCTGTTTCTTTATTTTTCCAGGCATGTGTGCCCTCTTAGAAAAACATTTAATGGTTTCTTCCTTTAAATTTGCCTGTAGATGGATATTCCCCATGGGCACCCAACCTTCACAACTCTGGGGATATCCCTTAAGCCTTTCTTCTGAACCAAAACTAACTCAAAAGCTAAAACTGAAAATTGCTATCTAACCTTCTAAATTCCTCAGACTCGTGTTTCAGTCCATTGTCAGAAGTCCATCATGAGTATGGCAATCAGGTGAGTAAGGTGTGGTTTTGGAATGGTAAGTTCCTTGTTGCTCATTTACACTGATGTAGTGGATACTCTGTGGCAGAAAGCAGGTAATTCTCACAGTGTTCAAGCAAATCCCAATGCCCACTGCTGTTAGACCCTTTAGGGGACACCATGAATCATCTTCTATTCATAGCAAGTCTGCCTGCACACTACTACTGCTATTTCCTCTGTGCATGACTGTTAGAGCAGGCAAGTTTTGGCATGGAAGAGCATTTGTCTGTGTTTTCTAGATTGGAAATCTCTGGACTCATTTTCTTTGGAGCACTCATTCATCTTTTATAATAATGTTACTGCTTTTTGGACTCTAATTGTTTGCAGTTAAAGATTCTCATAGCAAAGGCATGGTGCCCTGACTTTACCCAACCTTTGAAAAGATTTATTTGCTTCTTTTGTTGTTATATTTGATTTCCTATAGGTCATGTTCCTTGAGTGGTAGTAAATGGTGCACTGATTGGAGTTGCAGAATAGATGCTGCTGGTTAGCTAAGGGCTAAAGCTTGATGGGAAAAAAAGAAATGTCAAGCATTTTCTGAGCAAATACTGTAGCCACTGGTGGAGATGTTACTATCAGCTGCATTGGGTTCTTCAGCTTGTAGTCCTCTTTTGCACTTAATCCACCTTAACATAACAGTTGCCATAGAAATTCCTTGTCTGGGCATATGTTTAATTTTCAAATTGATCCTTAAGATTCTGCACATGCAGCAAATCCTCACTTTGGTCTTGACTGCACACAGATTAGAGATACGCAACTTTCATGCTGGGTGTGCAGTGTACTTCAGCCAAACACATGGATAGCCTGCAGCAACGGCAAATCTTTCCTTTTTTTCCTGCCTGAGCACAGTTTTTGCCTCTTTTGATCCTTGTCCAGCTTGAGTGCTCTCTAATAACATTGATGTTCCAATTGCCACTTGAGCAACCTCTTCTGGGAATGTGATTGCATGGCAATGTTTCAGTTTTTCTTTGAAACCTTAGAGCTAGCTTCTCCTCTTCTCTTCTCTTCTCTTCTCTTCTCTTCTCTTCTCTTCTCTTCTCTTCTCTTCTCTTCTCTTCTCTTCTCTTCTCTTCTCTTCTCTTTCTTGTTGTAATCTTTATAGATGACCAACCTTATTATGCTTTTCCAGGGCTTTGAAGAGAGGGAAATGATGGCTTTCAGTATTTTGTTTTATGTGAATTGTGTCTCCTGCTTCCTTCTCCCATAGATGTTCTTATGCTGTATCTGTATGAATGAATCAAAGCAGCTCTAACTCTATGCACCTCTGAACTTGCCACAAGAGATTTGTGCTTTGTGGTGGATTTCTTTGCCTTTTTATCCCAACCATTTTAGAAAATGAGTTTGGTTGTACAGGGAGAGTAGTAATATTGTTAGACTCATGCTTTGGAAATATTGGGTTAGCTGCTGTAATCCTATTGGGAAACTTGGATGACCCACTACATTTTGCTTTTCTTTTTACTCTGCACTTGCTAGGGCTCTTGTTACTTGTAATGTGTACTTCTAGACAGGGAACACTGCTGCCATGTCCTGTCAGTGTGGTGTGATGGTAGGTCAAATGGTCATCCATTGAGATGGGAGTGATGGTTCTGTTTCACAGATACCTTGTTATATGGGCTAAGATGGCATGGGTTGCCTCATGCTGTCTCCATAAATCTTGCATGTAGTTTATGAAATGTTCCATGTCTGTGGAAAGTGATCTGGGTGTTTTTCTGCCTCAGGAAAAAAAAACAAACCAAAACCCAAAACCAAAACAAAATAAAACCCCCAACTGTTTGCATCACATCACCTCTGTGTGGAAGAATCCCTCTGTCTGATTTCAAATTGGCTGCCTTTGCATTATGTATGTTCTCCCTTTTTTGTACTAAAAGCACATAAAGGCATTGACAAAGAGTAGCAGAGACAAATTATGGGATCCTTATTCCAGTCAGAACCATTTGAAGATGTTTTGTAAAAGTCCTTCTGAAAAAAACATGCTGATCAAAGGAGCTCTCCAGTCATCTTGGACCCTTCTAAGGGCTCCGCACTAGCCATGCTTGCCAGTTCCAGTGGCAATGTCTCATTAGAATGGTGGCCAGCAAGTACTACTCAAAGGGGCAGCACTCTGGAGACACACACACCTCTTGGCTATTTTCATACCATGGAGACAGATTGGTCTCCTAAAATGCCCTAGATTATGGGGAAATCAAAAGTGGTTTAGAGTTTCCTGCCCCAAAAGCCTGAGAATGTCATGAATGACTGAGAATTAGCTCTGTGGTTTCTGGATCTGTCTGTGAAGTCTGGCATTAGTCTCCAAGAACTTTCCAAAATCATCCTTGGAAAACAACACAGAGAAGATTATAAGGAGACTTTTAACATTCTTAAAAGTCTACCTGGGGCAAAAATAAAGCCAAAATCACTCAAACAATGCAGCCTTGCACACAAATCTTGACAACTCAGGACCGCTTCTTGCTGAATGTTAATAGCAATTTGTTTAGCAACCAAAACACATTGCTTGCTGAGCCCCAAGGAGTGTTCAAGGGACATGATGAAATTCCAAGTGTAGAGTTGTGCTCCTACTCCTGGACATCACTTGAAAGCAATTAAAACCTTCATCCATACAAATACCATGTGCGAGCATGACCTTGCTCAGGCAGAACTGCAGCACAATCAGACTTACTCACTGGAGAATGTGGATAAAGCAGGTGTGGGAAGCCTGTCCTGGAAAGGACCTTGGGGGTTACTAAAGTCTGACCCCTGTGCTTGCAGGAAGTCATGCCACAGGTCTTTGGGGAGATTCTAATTGGACTCTGGAAGAAAATTTGTCACTATGAGAACAGTCAAACATTAGAATCACCTCCCCGAGGAAGTAGTGAAGTCCCCTGCATGGGATAGTTTTAAGACTCAGCTTGACTGGGCCTGCTCATTTAAGGGTCATTTGGATGTGGTGCTTAGGGATATGGTTTAAGGTGAATCTTGTAAAGTAGGGTTATAGGTTGGAGTTGATCCTGAGGGTCTTTTCCAACCTGGATGTTTCCGTGATTTTAACTGTAGTGCTCCCTAGAAAGGTTGGACCAGATGATTCTTGAGGTCCTTCCCAATCTGGCATTCTGTGATTCCATGATTCTATAACTCTCATCTCAGCTTCATCTTAAACTTGTCTAGGGGATTTTTCCTTCCTCCAGTTATGTTTTGGAAGCTTTTTTTGTTGTTGCTATATTTGCACCCTTTGTGCAACCTTTGTGCAATCTGGTCAAATCTGTAATAATGCAAGACATGTTATGGCTCATCCTTCTCCTCATACACCAGCTTAAAATGTCTGTAAATGCAAACAGGAGATAGATGTCCACCATTTTGCAGTCTGAAGCACTGATTTTCAAACTTTTCTCTTGATGACCTTGTTCTTCCATGGCCTCAGGTGGCAGTGTCAGTGGCATGAGTGCTTCCAAGCTTGCAGCTCCAAGAAGGGGAACCACTGACCTAGAAACACCGTCTGGGCAGCAGCTCTGAGGCAACTTTCTTGCTTGTTATTTATTTGTATTGCAGGGAGTCCTAGAGAGACGCTGCAGGGTTAGGTCCTGGCAGGGTGACTGACAGCTGATGACCAGGAGGATGCAGCATGCTGGCCACAGCACGTCAGTTGGCTCACCATCACTAGGCAATGAGTCAGAGAGGTGTTTGAGGGCATGTCAGAGAGGGCAGTGCCGGACTGCTGGTGGAGTTGTTGCAGGAACTTCCTTTCACAGATGTATGGCAGGGCAGGAAGCATTTGCTAGAAAATCTTTGCAATTATTGAGCAATACTGGGGGAACAATGCTATGACAGGAATTCCTCTAAATGACTACAGTCTGCTTACTCTGGAAAATAGGTTGCTTTCTGCTTTCCTTTCTAGCCTCTGCATTTCAACAGTATCACAGAAGTGCTATTTTCAATTACAAAGAAGTGTCTGGAAAGTAATGGACAGGAGCAGAGACATTTTGGCAGAAATAAATCATATACTACAAAGAAAACACTCCCAGTACTCAGAATTCCAGATTATTTCTTTCAAAATTCACTCTAGCACACTGCATGCTTTCTGTAACAAGTGCTACTTTAAATGAAAATGATTAGACCAAAATAAAACACAATAATTTTTTTTTCTTGAGCAGGGAGAGACTCCTAGCAATGAGATTAGTGTTGGAATCAGTCCAGCCTTAGACTTTCTCTGTACACATTGGAAGTGGATACTCAAGTAGAGGTAAGGAGGCTGGGAAATGATCCTGTGGAAAAGGCATAGAAGAAATAGCAGACATAGGCAAAAGATGAGCTGGACCTGAAACTGTAATATGAAATAGTTTTAAAAAGCTGACTGTAAGTTTCAGTTGCTGATGTAAAGCCTGGAAGCATATCAAATGTCAGAGGGAAAAAAATAATTTGCAGATGAATCATTCGGAGATGAAGAGAAATCCTATGGTTACTCTTAGCTGGGGAAAAGAGGCAAAAAAAGGAAAACTGCTTAGAAAGCTGATGGCTGCAAGAAGAAATATATAAATCTGGATATTATGGAGAATGCTTTGGCAGAAAGCTGTGCAGGGATGGGGTGATCTGCACAGAAACCGATTGGACCTTAGTTGGCTTCTGTAGTGGTGATGGATTCATCTCTTTATGTGTGATATCTGACTAAGACAAAATGTGAGAGGACAAGACGTTAGCATGGACATGAACTAAGACTGTGAGGTAAGCCAGTATCTCAGCTGCCCACCATGAAAGTAGATTCTCCTGTCCTGTTCCTGCATGATGTGCCACTTGACACATGAGAAAAACAATATTGTGAACATAAAGGGATGAAATAATGCTAGAAAGACATTAGTCTGGAACTAAGACTGCATAAGAAGAAACAGCTGACAAAGATAAGAAATTCCCTGGACAGGATGTGCCACATGAAGATGTGCAAAATCATCAGGAACCATGGTTTCTATAAAGGAAAGAAAACAGGAAACATGTCATGAATTATCAACAAATAGGTCCTGGGCAGGTTACATGGATTGGTCCTGCATAAAATGGATAATTTAATGGAATTGGGAAGAAGATGTTTAAGTAGCACCATAACATTAGGATATAAGCCTAGGATATAAGCTCAGCAGCAACTTGTGAGAGGGAGAAGCTAGCACTGCCAGAGTGTGGGATGCTTCACTAAATAAACAGACACTGCCTGAGCATCTTCAGAAGTAGATACAAAAACACCACCATGCCTTGAGACTTAGCATTGGGACAAGCAGACAGACAGTGGAGTCTCTCTACTTCATCAGCATCGCACCTGTAATCCTCAACTAACTACCCTCTGGTTTGCATCTCTGAGTTTCGTTACAGTGCCCTGTGTCTATTTCTTATTGGGATTGTTCAGCAGTACTTGGACACGAGGAATGAAGATTTGGTCAAGATGAGGCAAACCAGTAATAAACACTGCAGGGGGGGGGGAATTAAAAGAGGGGGCAGTGAGGGTGGTGTGGGAGGTAGGAAGGGGAATAAAAGGCAGGAGTCCCAGTCTGACAAAAATCCCACAGGCTGACACAGTTTTCCAGTTCAAATTCAATTAATTTAAACTCATTAAAGTGAAGAGGTATTACAAAACAAAGGGTGCCAGCCCTTTGTCTTTATCCCTTTCTCTGAAGACCTTTCATTTTTTAATCTGTAGCTGAATAGTCCTTATTCAGTGATTCTTTACACTCCAGGATAATTTAGTTAGCTGTCGCTTTTCATTGGGAGTCACTCTATAATAAGGTGGAGATCAAAGCCTGCCGTACCTGCCAGCTAGCTCCTTTGCCAGCTAGCTCCTTTCCTTTATTATAGCAGTGACCTCTAGTGTACAGCTCTCAGTATCCCGACTGGCGTTTCCAGCTTACGCAGCAAGGCTGTTTTCCATCTCGTGGGAAGGAAGTAGCCTGACAGACAAAGTGACTTTTCTGTTTATTTTGGATTCCTTACAAAGAAAATAAAAAGTGCTCCCTTGAGACTTTGATAGTCAATAGGAGAGCTGCATGCTGGATCTGTGACTGCCCACCTCTTGTGCTCTAGAGATTTTTCATTTTGGTGCAGCTCAGGGAGAAATTTTGCAGCCTGTAGCACTGCCTGCACTGTTGGTTTATAGTTGGGCCAGGTGGATTACCTGCACATGAATAAATCTTTGTTAGAAAGCTGAAATCAGCCACATTTTAGTCCAGGGCATACTACTCTAGAGTCAAGCAGGTAAAATCAGCTGGGATTTGTAGAAATGAAACATGCTAATTACTTGTGAGATGAGTTATGTGCAGTTCCTTTCTGCTGTAGAAATTCCAGGGGAATCACTAGAAGACACAGTGATAATCTTTCTCTAGCTCTGAGCTCTGGCTTTGATGGCTGTCTCACCACTTGTACCCCTGTAAGAATACTGTTTTGTGGTGTGACACTTCCTGAGACCACCTTCCCAGTCAGTGAGGATGAGGTTGTCTCGCTCTGCTGTAGCTGCCTGAATCATAGAATCACAGAATGGTAAGGTTGGAAGGGACCTCAAGGATCATCCAGTTCCAACCCCCTGCCATAGGCAGGGACACCTCCCACTAGTACAGGTCACTCAAGGCCTCATTCAACCTGGCCTTGAACACCTCCAGGGAGGGAGCAGCCACAACCTCCCTGGGTAACCTGTGCCAGTGTCTCACCACCCTCACTGCAAACAACTTCCTCCTAACATCCAGTTTCAATCTCCCCTCTGCCACTTCAAAACCATTGCCCCTTGTCCTGTCATTGCAAGACCTTGTCAATAGTCCCTCCCCAGCCTTTCTGTAGCCCCCTTCAGATCCTGGAAGGCTACTCTAAGATCTCCTGGAAGCCTTCTCTTCTCCAGGCTGCAGAGCTCCAACTCTTGCAGCCTGTCCTCACAGGAGAACTACTCCAGCCCTCTGATCATGTTCTGAAGGGAGGCCTCTCACACAGGCTGGTGTAGATGAGTAGGCCTCTCACACAGGCCAGTGCAGATGAGTAGGATGACTTAGGGAGAGCAGAGACACATTCCTCCATGGGCTACTGGGGGCTTCAAAAGAACTGGATCTTTACCCCTCTCCCTGGATCACCCAGAAGACTTAAGTAAGCCCATCCTGATCTTCCCTGCAAGAAGAATTGCATGATGCTTGGAGAAGAGCTTTTCATTGGCAAGTGATGAGCACCAGGGATCTCTCCAAGCCTCTCTCTTTGCTGTAGAGGGGCTGTGATACAGGTCTGGGGCCTCAGAAATAGGTGTGTGATTGTGGGGCTTTGATACTCACAAAGCTGGCCCAAACTTTGCCCCCTGTGCCCCTCAGAGATTCCCATCATCTGAGGTGTATACCACGTCTTCTGGTGATACAGCAGCACAGGGCACCTCTGACCTCCTACGACCAAATTTCTCTGATTGCATTTTCCTATTCAAGGGAATAATTACCAATACTTATTTAACCTAAGGACGTAAATGCCCAACTCTTCCTGAAAACACAGTTGTATTTTGTTTTGACAAGTCAGTAGTCAATTTCATTCAGTAGTCTCAGAGCTTTCAACATAACTGATACAAAGAATCCATAAGCCAAGTAATGAGAAGGTGAATGGTGGCTGGTAGGATCTATGCACTGCTATAAATAAGTTAGCTTCACCTGTAAATTGCTTTCTAGTTGGTGAAATTACAGAAATTCATGGAGGAAGGGGTCAGGAGCATGCAGGAAAGGGAAGAAAACACATTAGTGATGGCTTCCTGCTGCAAAACATCCAGCCTGACTGCTGAAGTGTTCCAAAAATAGACAAGCTCCCTCATTAGCCTTATGAGCATTTAAAGAGGAGAGGGATCGTTACCCAAATTACATCCCTTAAAAGGGACTTTCACACTGGGGTAAACTTAAAAAAGAACGTTTATGCAGAAAGCAATTTTCTTTGTCTGCAATCTTCTGTATTCCCCTAACTCTCATTGGAATAAAAAACTTCCTCCCTCTCCAGCTTGATTCTCTTTTTTCCCCCATTAATCCAGCTGTGAAATCATAAAGCTCAGTGTTTATGACAATAGTTTGCTGCCATGGAAACGGTTATGTCGTCATAAATTTAGCCTTATGATATGACCTCCCTGGCTGCAGGGACAGTCAAAAAGGAAGATCTATTAGAAATAAGACCTCGTTTAACTACAAATGTCTATTTTAAATCCTTTTGCATAGCACACTCAGCAGCTCTTTATTAACAGGACCTTTGATATGAACCCTGTACCTAATTACACGCTGCCTTATCGTGCCATTGGAACTGCTTTGAATGTCACCTTTGAATGTGAGCTGTCTTTTTATTGCTGAACATTTTCAATTCCCAGCATCCTAACTCAGTGCTGTGATGATTCCTACACCCTCAGATCATTGCTCTCTTGAGCAGTTTACTGTGCCCTGTGGGTTTTCCTGTTTTCTTCTTTTCAAACTGAACAAAATTTTTCAAAAAGGAAAAGAAAAATCTATTATTGTGCAGATGTTGGAGAGGATCTGTTGGGATTCTGGGACACCTCCTGCCACCACACTTTACATGCAGTCCTTTCATTATTGCTGTACAGAGGAAGGGTCTTTTGTGCAGTGGTACAGCCAGACATTTAAAATCTGTTGGGCATCTGTAACACCTTGCTGCAGCATCCTCTAAGTGTGCTAACCTACCCATGCATGCACATTCATGTGCTCTCTAATACAGAAAGTCCTCTCTAAATATAAAAACTAACTAGCAAAGGGCCTGATAAAAGCCATGAGCAGCATGACCCTCACTACGTAGACACAGACATAAAATTTGGCAGCTGAAGCTATGCTCAATCTCAGTCCTCCTGTGTCCTTGCTCACTGAGCCTGTAAGATGTTTCCTCACAGACTTCTGGCTTCCCAATGAATGAACCCATCTGCATTTGTCACGCAAACCCAGCAGCTTTGGGGAGCTGCAGAGCATTGGAGGGTTCCCACTCCTCAGCCCCTGCCAAAGGGAGCCGTGGGACGCAGCAACAGAGTAGCATAACCTTCCCCCTGAAAAAAATCCCAGCTTTCAGAAAATCCATATTACAGCATTTGGGAAAAAAAAACCCCAAATAAACCCTAAAGTTAGGAAAAAGGTTGCAAAATTCACCTCAGCATTTCAAAACAGCACCTCACCATTTCTGCAAGAGACAGCATTCAGCTTTGATGTAGAGCAGAGTGGCCCACTGAAGGTGTCACACAGTGGGGTGGTCCCTCTCTACATCTGTGTGCTGGCTGATGTGCTGCTTTAGGTTTCCACACCAGACCAAAAGAAAAGTAGTTTATTTTCACTTTATATTAATACCTATGCTATAAACCAAGTCAAAACCAAAACCTCTGTGAGCAGGATGGCAAACTTCTCAATGTGCCTGTAGTTATAAATAAGCAAATGCTGCCGAGGATAGCTGAGTTGAAAATGCTCCTTAAATTAATTACAGTGAAGGATATGTGGAAAGAGTTGTCAGAGGGGCAGTGAGGCAAGGTTCTGGTGTTTAGAAGTGGAAGGGGTTTTGAGTGCCCAGCTAGCACCAGCCAGAGCATGGGCACCCTGCAGCTGCAGGACTTGGTGGAGCTGCAGTGCTGTGTGTAAGCAGCACAGCTGTGGTCTGCCTCCACTAGCTTCACTTGGGAGCACAGACTTGCCTGGAGTACCAAACAAGTCTCTTCTATTTCCACCAAATTTTCTTAAAAACACATGTAATTTGTAATTTTAACTCTCTCCCCCGCCCCCCCCCCCC
>VWYK01074039.1:145362-177940 GCA_013399775.1 Semnornis frantzii
CAGGCCTGCTGAGGGTGGAAGGGGTGGAGGATTCCAGAAGGTTTTAGTCCGATAGGCCTTGTTTGTGGACGTGTTCATTCTACCTGATTGCCTTCTGTACATGCATGCCTGTAATGTGCAAGAAAGCTGGGGAGGGACTTTTTAGGCTGTCAGGCAGTGACAGGCCTGGGGGGAGTGGAACAAAACCATAAATGGGTAGATTCGGACTGGATGTTAGGGAGAAGTTCTTCACCACGAGGGTGGTGAGACCCTGGCACGGGTTGCCCAGGGAGGTGGTGGAAGCCTCATCCCTGGAGGTGTTTAAGGCCAGGCTGGATGAGGCTCTGGCCAGCTTGATCTAGTGTGAGGTGTCCCTGCCCATGGCAGGGGGGTTGGAACTGGATGATCCTTGTGGTCCCTTCCAGCCTTGACTGATTCTGTGATTCTGTTAAACAGAATCTGCCTTTAAACTTCCAATCACTGTGCAGTATCTTCATTGTTATCCCTGAAAGAGAGTAAATATAATTTCTGTCCTCCAGTCCTGGGTAGCTTGTGGCCCTAAACTGGAACAGCTGGCTGGAGACAGGCAGAGAAAGGGTGACCCTGGCAGGAGCATCCTCTGAGCTGGCACATTCCTACCCCTTGTGCATTTTCGCTCTCCATACTGGATGGTGTGAACCACCAGTTGCCTAGGCAGTATCTCAAAAGCTTTTTGCAAGCAACAAAGCATTTAAAGGTTTCCTCCTCTGCAGGGAGCACAGCAGCGCACTGCCTATGTCATCTGCCCTGCTTCACTGCAAGGCAAGCAGCAGTCTGCCTGCAAACCTTTCCAGCCAAGCCATGCTGATGCTGCCCATGGGATGCAAGACCATGCCTCACAGTCAGTGTCAAAAATGTCTCCCTGAGTCATGATGCTTCAGGATGGGAAGGGCAGCATTTACCCAGGTGTACCAGTGCTGCCTTTTTTCTTCCTATCTGCTCATGCTGAATGTGTGGCACCATGCAGAGCAGTCATATCTGGAAAAGTCTCTTTGCAAGAGCTCCCCCTTATCATGACCCAAATACTCAGTACCCATTAGGAGTCATTGTTGCTATAAAAAGAAATCTTCGGTGGTTGCCTCTCAGAGCTGTAGCTGTCCAAGAATATCATAGTAAAACCACTTTCGTATTTCTTGTGCTGTTTCCCTCCTGATTGTCAGAATTTAGTCCTCTCAACAGAGCTCTGTTTGGCATTTCCAAAGTGGTATTAATAAACTAAGTGGTGAGAAACACTGGAATTACAGGACATGCTGCTGGACATGGGGATGACTCTCTCCCGTCCCCCACCACATATCCCATCTTCTCTGCAGAAACAACGATTTCTTTAATATATAAGATCTTGGTAGGACACAAAGACGACCATGAACCATGTTCTTTTCCTTCCATACTAAATTCAGCCCAAACTCTCCTCCTGCTCCCCTCTGAAGGACAGCAATAGTTTGCAGTGTTGTCACCCGCACTTGAACCAGACAAAATAGGCAGTGTCAGGAACACAGGCTTTTATTTTCCTGCCAGTCTCATCAAAGCAGCTGCCTACAAAAGCCTGGACAAAACCAGGAGACAGTGGTAATGACAGCTGAGTCAAAGTCCCCATCTCCAAGTGGCCATGGCTAGTGGTGGAGAATCACCACTGCGTAGCCTCCCTCACTGCTGCTGGGTGTGCAAGCACCAGTGTTGGGCTGGTGCATTTCAGCTATTTCCCAGCCCAGAGGAAAACAACCCAACAACCAGAAACAAGAGAAAAAAAAACAAACCAAACCAAACCAAACCAATATGTTCTTTCCTCCCTCAGTTTCAAGGAAGACTGAGTTACCTAAAACCAGTAATTAAGAATAATCCTGATAGGGTAAATGGTAACTGGGCTCCTTTGTAAGTGCTGCTTTGTTTGTGCTGAAGCTCTTTTGAGTAATAATGGGGATGGAGTCAGCTGGATCATCCCACAGGGCATTTCTGCTTTGGCTGCTGGGAAGCAGCAAAGCTTGGCTGAGGGCAGTGGTTGATTCTGTAGAAAAGCTGGAGGAGCTTTTCATTGTGTTGTTGTTTTTCCAATGAACGCTGTGTTGCTTTGACCCCTTTAGTGGTGGTTGTATGAATCACTGGCAGTGAGTTTCCCTGATGCAAGCACGTGGGCTGTTAGCAAGACCATTTTCTGAGGGCTTCAAAACTACTGATGTGTCCTGAGCAAAAGGAGAGGTGAAAATAATAACAAAGATTATATGACTTAGTCACATTGCTGTTCCTTTCCTCTCCCTTTTAAAGAAAGGGAGCATTTACAGGGGAAAAAACACAGCACTTGCAAAAAACCTGCAACTTAAGTGGCCTCCCACTTTATTGTGCAGCCAACATGCATGGTCTCTGCTGGAAACAAGGAGTCACTTGCAGCAATCGGTGGCTGGGGGAGCCTGGGACAGAGGGAGCCACTTGACCAGCACAGAATCGTTCCCTGGTACTTACACTGGCAGGAGCTTTCTCTGTCAGAGATCAGCTGTGAGCTGAAGCACAAAGAGGAGATAAAAATGCTGATGGAGTGGCATTTGCCATGAGAAAATGAGAAGACAGGTATGGAAGAAGATGCAAATCTTGTCTCCTGTACAAGGGAAGATACATAGGAGAGGTCCTTATGGCCTATAAGCGAAAGCCTGGGATGAATTCAGAGAGGAGTCAAAATGTTAACACTGAGAAGCAGCAAGATAGTCAAGTGGTTGAATTCAGATTCAGGCAATCTGGGTGTATGTGTTGGACTTGTTTATGAGGAGCAGAGGATGCCTCAAATCCAGACTGCATAATCAGCAGACAGAAGTTCTGTAGATTGACAGGAGGCTTCTGTGCCCAGGTCTGGAATTATCTGCCTCAAAGGTCTAGGTGAGGTTGAATATAAAGATGCAGGAGCCTGAGATATTTGAAGTTATAGGTCAAGTTTCAGGGCATAAATCAAAAGAGATGCTCTTGTTCCTTCCCTGTGTTGCTCACTGCACACCTGGACACAGATAGTGTTGGAGCTAGGGATGTTTGCACCCTTCTGGATCGTCAGGTCTCAACTAGTCTGAGCATTTAAGAACAGCTCCTGTGTTTCTGTTTCATTGACACAGAAATCACTGGTCATAAATGGCTTTTGATGCTGCTGACTGCCTCAGCTTCAATTTTGCTCAGCCAAGGCTGAACTCCTCAGCTACTCCTGTTTTCTACAATTTTCTGTCTCATCAGGTCAGGCTCCAGCCCTGCAAATACTTAGGCATAAACATTCGTGCACATCAAATAGCTCCTCTGCACAGCTGCTCTGGGCAGATGAAAGCACATCCTGAAGTCTTTGAAGAACTGGGACCAGAAGTCCTAGAGAGCAGACCATCTCAGGTGTCTTGGTAATTGCAGTCAAGCATGAGGCACTCCTGTGGCATGAGGAAAATACTAACAACTGGTGTTCAGTATTGTTTATTTTCCTGCATTGTGTGGGTCTTTCTTAACATTTAACAGCAGCACTGATATTCAGGAGACCTGCAACAAAGGCAGTTTGCTCTCCAAGTGCAGTAATTTCTCCTGTCAGAAGGGAAGCAATGAAGGAGAACAAAGCCAAGCAGTTCCAACAGCAGTAATCACTAGAGCGACAGCCATCTGCAGAAGGCAAGGGGAGAGCCACAGCTCTGCCTAGAGCTGTTCCAGCCACTGACAGTGACACTGTGGTGGCCTCACTGCTGGGGGCTTGCTCTAATTTCACATTGGGCTTACATAGGTCTCTTATTCCAGTGGGCCTCTCACATCCTTTTCTTGATTAGTGATTTCAGATCTCAGGTTGATGCTTTAAGAGAGGGGGCAAGGCAGGTTTTCTTTAAGCCCAGTTTGATTTAAAGAAGTATCCATTAGATGCTCTGAATGGCTTGTCACCTTTGGAGTGGCAAGCAAAGCTCTCCTGCCAGGCCAGATTTCTGTGCTGCCATGGTAACTCTGTTTGCAGGACCAGAGCTTTTAAAGGTGTATTTGATATTTCCAGGAGACCTGCAAAGGGCTGACAGTCATGTAGACAGTGTGCACTTGAAGACAAAAGTTGGTAACTGCCAGATTACCATAAAACTGATTCAGTAAAGTGATTTTTAATCATAACAATGTCCCAATTCAATGCATAAGAGGAGACTCTGCTTCAGATCCTGTCAGCAGAAGGTACATGAGAAAATGAACAGGTACACTTTAGATCCAAAGACTGTCTCTCTACTATAATAAAACAGCCCTGGCCCTGAGGCTACCAGATGCAGCATGGCTCCAATCTGTACCACCAAATTCACTTATGCCCAAAACTGGATCAATGTCTCCACCCTGACTACTGGTAAAGATGCCAAACCCACACTGACCCTGAATAGTGTCTGGGAGAGTGTGAGCAGATGGAGGTCCAGCACCACTGAGGAGAAGTTCAGGTTGGACCCATGCTTTGAAAATACCTGGAAACCCTGTGGTTTGTGCATGTAGCTGAGGTGGTGTGATCCAGGTGTCATCAGTGCTTGATTTAGGTGCTGTGACCACCCTGCCTGAGCTGCTGTGTCTTTTTGTCCTCCCCTCCTGCTTCCTCCATGGCCAAGCAAAGTTCAGGCTGCCCATAGATGTGCATGAGCAATGTGGATGCTAAGTGAGAGTTCGCTGAGATTTTAATTGACAGCTGAGCTTTACCCTTCCGTATCAGCACAGTTACATCCTCTGGGCTGTGTCTGTGAGAGTGCATTTGCCAGTGGTGCAAGCCTGGAGTGCATGTTCTGTGGTTTGTTTAATGTCACCTTCTCGCTGCTGTCACAACTTAGGCTGGGCACCAGACGACGTCGCTCAGCCATGCATGCTGGCCCCAGGCTGTCTCCCAGCACACTGCGACCTTGCCTTGACTCAGATACATGACTCAGGGAAGCAGTTTTGCTTGGGTTCTCCACTATTTTTATCAGCCTTCAGCAGCAGTTGGGACAGAACCAAGTTCCCCAAGAGGTTTTGAGTGAGTCCCTTGTGGGAAAGAACTTCTAGGGGTTGGGAAAGAACTTGTAGGTGTTGGGAAAGCCTCTTAAGTGCAGGCCAGAGCTGAGCTTTTCCCTGTTGTTTCTGTTACAGTACAGAAAACCTACAGCATTACCTGCAGTGGTTTCCTTTAGCTGCCTGCTGGCTTTCAGAGGAAATTTGCCTGTGTTTTCACACAGCAGTAAAAGTTGTGGTGTGAAACTGGACTAAACTATTGCAAGCTCCCCACGGTGAATACACCAATTGTTCTGAAAATTCTACTGCCAACAGTGTACTTCAGAGAACATCTTCTGCCATTGTCTGCAGTCACAAGAGCATCTTGAATAAGCAGTTTCTAAATCCTGACTTTGATATTTTCCTAAGAAAAAAGATCCATTTGCCATTCTAACTAACCTTACCTGGATCTCTCAAAACAAACTACCTGGGGCTGCTTCTGTCTTTAACGTAGTTCATGAGAACAGAAGTTGGAGTGCTCATTTCTTCTGCTCAAAGTGAATGAGTCATGTGAACAGAGCCAGAATCATCAGAGGCTTGGATCAGAACGATGGCAATGAACTTATTCTCCATGCTCAGAGGCTCTCTGGTAAGTCTCTCTCTCTCTTCTGGTGGTGGTGGACATGTTACTTGGACACATTGGGATAAAGTATCTGGACACAGTTGTGCAATGAAGGCAATTGTTCTCTTTTGCTCTGAGGATTTACTGGGAATTCTGCTGTAGGCATGGAAAATGACACTTGGCCAGCAAAATGGGCACCAGCTCCAGCTAGTGCCCTACAGTTCATGGGTGTCTCCTGGTCTGTGGAGAGCATCAAATACTCTTCACATAGACTAAAGAGCTGCATTTATCTCTTTTGGATGGCTTTGTGCCAAAATAAATCCCAAGAGAGCAGTGGGAATACACAAATACTTATGTGGGCTGTTTTTCTAAAAGGTTAATAAGATATAGAATGTGAATTAATTAATTAATGAATTAAATAATTTAAGAAACCCAAACACAAGACCAAAAAAACCTCCCCAAGCAGTGGCTCCAGAAAAGAGACAACTCTTTTTCTGTGTCTTTCCCATTCCCTCCCCTCAAGGAAAATTTGGGTAGGATGTTGGCCAGAACCTTATTTTAATTTCCACCAGGAATGTTTTTTAGCTGGCACACAAACTACATGTGTACATAGTCCAGGAGTTTGGGAAGCTGCTTTCCTGATTTCTCCTATAACCAACAATGGAAACCCTTTGAGAACTGTACGAACCCCAGTGGACATCAGTGTGTGTCCTACTGTACGAGCCCCAGCGGACATCAGTGTGTGTCCTGACTGCAGGATTAGCCGCAGCGCTCAAATATTTATCCTGACAGTGCCTGTCCCCAAGGAGCAGCTGGCCCCTGCTCTGCTGGCCAGCCCCAGGGGCAGAAAGATGGCAGAGGATGGAGCTGCTGGCGTCAGGGTGCCCACAGAGCTGGGCTGTGAGGAGAAAAGCTGCTTTGCAAATATGATTCAGACTGATCTGAGTTTACTCTGTCACAGTGAATTTGGCATCAAATTCAAAAGAGAAAGCAGAGCTGCAGCATTGTATGCAGAACTGGCCAGTTCCAGCGTGTAATAGGTTGGCTCAGTGCAGTTGCACTTTGCCTTGCTTGGTGGGTCCCCAGCTTGTCTTCATTTTTATTCCTTTCTCCACCTTCACTCTTCCTGGCCTGTATTTTATAGTTAGTGTCTCCCTGGACTGGTTGCACAGAGTCTGCCCCACAGAGCTGGAGAGAGTGCAGGATGATTCCTCATGTGCAAACATTTTAAAATGAATTGCTAACAAGAGAAATGAAAGCTCAGCCTCTCTGCTGACAAATATTCAGCTTAAACAATTCTGAGGGTTTCCTGTTTCATGTGGCTGATGGTCATGGAAAGATGAAACACTTCAGAGGTGCATTCTTAGGAATACAAGAACTTCATGGTGTCTTCTCTGTGTTTATTTTAGAAGAGAATACCTACGTAAGCCAGTTTTGAAAATGGGGCCTAGACATCTTAAATCAGTGTGTAAATATCTTCATAAATCAGGCAGCATGGTAGGGCTCTGAGAAGATTTATAAATCAGTATGGAAGCAGACAACAGCTGAAACAGGAACAGCCTGCTGTGGGTAATCTGTCATAGCTGCCCTTGCAGGAGGCATTTCTGCTCCTCTGGCAGTGATCTCAGTGCTGCACATGGCTTTGCTGAAGTGTGTGTGAAGGACACAACAAATTTCTGTCCCACTGGCGTTATCCCTGGTCTCTTGTGAGAGGTTTGTTTCTCAGCTGCTTTGAGGAATGTGCTGTTATTGGTGGTGCTTCAGGAGGAGAGGTACCAGAACCTTTTTGAGTGCAACTCATGTCCGAAATACAATTTGAAGAGAAGCAAAAGTGGCTCAAAAGTGGCTCAAAACTACAAAAGCTGAGAAGCTGACCGGCTAAGAAGAGAGGCAGCTCACAAGAGCTCCTTGGAGGTAGATGGTTGGGTCCTTTGAAAAGACCATCAGACTGCCCACCCTCAGTGACCCAAGTGGAGAGGAACTTCACACCATGTTTGAGCATAGCTAAGCCTAGGACCTGGGACATGCTATGCCATCCAGGAGCAAATTCTGCCACTTCCAGCAACGAGATGTCTGTGTCTCAGTGTGGCCAAGCTGCTGCCAATAGCAAGCACAGCTCTTGGTGAAGTCAGCTGGTGTTTTTGGTGCTTTTGATGAAGGCAGCTTCTTTGCACAGCCCAAGTGAGCAATCTGTATGTGAGCCAGGGTGAGCCCAGGCAGTGCCTATTTCTTTTTACTCATCTGTTAATTCTTTTGAGCAAAGAGACACAGACAGCAGGTTTGACTAACTGAAATAGAGGAGGCTCTTTGTAATAGCCAAGCACAGAGAGGATAACATGTTAAAACCTTCCTGACAAAAGATGAGCCCTCAGCTCTGCTGTGTCTCTGGCAATGACACCCAGTTATTAGAAATAACCAAACTCAACCCAGGCTTTGCTGGGTTTTGTCACACTAACCCCACAAAGCCCAGCAGAGAGTGCTGAAAATCCTGTCTTATAACAAATATCAATAATGCATACTTCTGGCCTTTTGTCTAAGACAGGGGATCCTGTTTGAATGCATGATTGTATTTATTTATGGCTTTATATCCCATAGATTTCTACCCTCTTAAGGCAATAGATTTGCATGGCATATTTCACAGACAGGAAAATGATTTTTCAGCACCAATGTGTGCAGTACATAGAGATCACTGAATATAAAACCAGATTACAGTTCTGCTCAGGATGGTATTAGAATGGCACCAGAGAGCAGAGCAGGTTTGGTTCAGGAAATGAATGATGCTTCATGTAATCAAATCTGCAAAGGAGATTTGGCAAGAAGGCTGCATACAGACAAACTATTGCTGAGTCTGGACATGGCATTAAGACATTAATTTTTAAGTTGTGGGGAATCACTAAAGATCTGCAGGAGAGGAAAAGGGCACACAGCCTCCATTTGTTTAAATCAGAGCCAATACTGGCAGAGACACAGCCTCTAATCCTAACTCAGAGCACTGGGTTATCATGCATGCAAAGAGTTAGAGCTGCTGTCTTTGAGGTCTTATTAAATACACCCAGGGTTCAGTACTGCAGATACTGCAAGCTCCAGACCGTCTCAGGTAATGCATTTGTTAGAGAGAGGCAGTGAAGACACATTATTGCTTTGGGGAGCTGAGGCTTACTAGTAGGAGTGCTGCTCCTAGCAGCAGGCTGTTCTGGAGCTGAAGAAACATGTTGGTTGCTTTGCACATGTGAGCAACCATCCAGCCATGTAAAATCACATTTGAATGTGTTATACCACAGAATGTCTTCCTTGGGGATTAATCTTCCTCATCCCTCACAATCAATCAGCTTAATTATACAAAAACCCCATTTTCAAAGTCTCACTCTCTGATCCTGAAGACATTGTTCTCTCTAGGTGATTCCAATAAAATACACCATACAAAACAAATGGTTAGCCTACAGGTGCATCTCTCTCTTCTGTTTTCCAAGAACATTATCCACCACAGATCAGTCACCAGCTCATGTAGAGCATTCCCAGCCCTGTACTGGCCACGTGCTTTAATTCTGTGATAAGAAGAGAAAATACATTTCAAATAGAATAGAATGGAAAAGAATCAGTCAGAGTTGGAAGGGACCACAAGGATTATCTAGTTCCAACCCCCCTGCCATAGGCCCTCCAGAGATGGGGCCTCAACTACCTCCCTGGGCAACCCATTCCAGGCTCTCACCATTCTCATGGCAAAGAACTTCCTCCTCATGCCCAGTCTGAATCTCCCCACCTCCAGCTTTGCTCCATTCCCCCTAGTCCTGTCACTACCTGATATCCTAAAAAGTCCCTCCCCAGTTTCTTCATAGCCCCCCTTCAGATATTGGAATGCTGTGTACTCCCTTGCAGCCCCAGCAGGAGGAGGAGAGTGGATGTCCTAGTCCGCTGACCTCCCTCACTTCTTCCAGGCTGGAAAAGTGAAAGGGTTGTCTTTGAGTCTGCAGGAGAAAACTGTACCAAGGATCTCAGACAGCCTGCACTGCTGATTGCTGTCACTCTGAAAGGCAGCCAGGAGAGGTTTGTCAGTCTCCACCCTTGGAGTTTTTCCAAACTCAAATAGACAGAGCCCTGAGTAACCTAGCTTGATTTCAGTGCTGACCCTGCTTGAACACTGGTTTGACTAGAGACATCCTGAGTCTCTTCCAACCTCAGATATCCTCTGATCTTGTGGAACAAGCTGTGTTTTGAAAGTATACAAAGGAAGGTTTGGAGAATTCTGGATGCTATGTTCATAAGCAGTTAATGAGAAACAGGAGGCTTGAGCCAGACCTGGTCTGCACTCTCATGTGCTCAGAGTAACACCGCTGAAATACACTGATCTGCAGTGTCCACTTGATATCTAGGCATTGTTTGGACTTTATGTTGAGTTATGTGACAAAGTGGTTGTGCTAAAGAAGAAGTTTTTCAGTGATTTAGAGCTTTCTGGTCAAGAGTTTGAAGGGTAGTTGAGGATTCATTTGCAAGTGCGGAGGCCATGTGGTGCTCAGCCAGGGAACACCACAGGATTGCTTGCGCTGGATTTGATTCCATACTCCCATCGCAGCTGCTGCCTGACAGCCTCCATAGTAACTCTTGGACTTCACAGGACGTGACTGAGTGAGGAGAAACTCAGCAGAGAAGCATTCACTAGGACACCACCAACACCACTGTGGCAGAGGTAGAGCTTTTATCCTGAAGAGTTGGCCTAAGAGATGCACCACCTTGCAAGTATTAAGGAGGAAGTTTGGATATTCATATGGTATGAGAGGGATGTCATGGCACTAATGCAAGGTGCATACTTCAGGTCAAGGGACAGTTTGGCTTTCCCCATTGGCAGCATGGAAAGAAGCAATGCAGAATATCTACTAGCATCATACCACGCTGAAGCATCTTTCCTTGTCCAGAGACCATGTTCTGACAGTGCTGATCTTCATGCTGCAATTCTACTAAGCACAATACCTGGGAAATTTAGGGATGCTCTGTCTCAAAAATCACATGGCTTTGGTGCTTTGCCCTTCAGATTTCAGCAAGTCCTGTAATATGGACTTAAAGACAAGGTGAAAGTAACACTGCATTTCCAGCAGCAAGATTTTAAGAATCAGATGTCATCCCACCCGACCTCAATTAAATCAGGCGGAATCTGCTGAAGCAGCTGGATGGGATCAAGCAGGGTGTGAAATTTTGTGTTCTAGCGCTAGGCAGAGAAGAGAAGTTGGAAATTTCAGCGTGAAGCTGGTTCTGTGTGAAGTGGAGAGTTTCAAGTGTGAATGTGTGTATGTGTTCGTGCATGTGCGGAGGAAAGTAGGGTTGGCAGGGGAGACAGAGGAGAGCTTTGTGTTCAGTGCTTCCTCTGACACAGCTCAGCCTGTTCCCTATCTCCCAGCTTCACTTCTGAATGTGCAGGAACATGCGGTGGCTCCTTTTCCCCACCATCTTCATCATCCCTTGTACGCAACAGGTAAGTTCATTAAAAAGAAGAAAAAGATTTCTCCCTTCTTCACTCTGTCCCAGGTTAGAGTTTGTGTTTGCTAACGACAAAATAAACTGCAGAGAAGCAAATGCCTCTTAGAGAATACAGAGCCATTCCCTACTCCTGAGTAGATTTAATTTGCAGCTTATTTGCTTCGTCAGTCTTGATTTTGGTATTTTTTTCTTTCTAATGTGTACATTAATATGATTCACTAGAAGAAAAAAAGTGTTAGAGAGGCTTAAATTGTCAGTGACTTTAAAAAATGGAAATTAAATATAAGCACAAATGGTTATCAGATATAGTAAGAGAGCAAACATCTCGTCCATGCTCACATTCCCTGTATTTATATGTTATAGATACACAGTGGTCTGGCTCCAGGATAGTTTTGCAAGTGAGAAAGGGCTGTGTTATGCTTTGCCTCTTATGAGAACATTTTAAGTGATAGCTTTTGCTGAAGGTATTTGTGTGAAAGGCCAATTCCATTACTTACTTGCTTCATTTTGACAATCTGCTGGATGTGTTGACGCTGTTCTTATTTTCTTCATGACCAAGAGGAGGATTTTCAAAGAGCTGTCTCCTTCTGCTAACTATTTGCACATTGAAAGCCAAACTAAGATAACTGAACATTAGTGATAGGACATTGCCTGCTTTTGCTGTTTGCTTAGCTATGCCCATGCAGTCCTTATTCAATCTTTAAAACATACGAAAACAAACACCACCACATGAAGGGCTGCTACACAATGGTCTCATTTTCTGATCTGCCCATAGCATCAGGAAAAATATGCAGTGGGCTTGTGTGGTGTGGACAGCTTTGGTACAGAAACTTTGGGAAGCAATTCGTAGAAAAATATTTGGCCTGTAAACTTTACAAGCAAAATTCAAGTTTTCACTGTAATTAAAGAGATTTTGGAGCTAAGTAGACTGATCTCAGTAATTCTACAAGTAGATATACATAATAGATATCTCCTACTACGTAATATATATACAACTGACAGATATTTGCCTAATGGCACTTTCCTTACTGGGAAACTTTGCAGTCTCACACTTCTCAGCTGACATCTTTCCCTTAAAAAAAGAACAGAAAAATCACTTGCTCAGGTAGGATTCTATAGGTTTAAAAAACCACATTTTCATCTGTGATATAAATTATACTGCTCAAAGCATGCAGATTATTTCCTAGGACACATATCCATTTTGAAATGCATTTAAGCCACTCTGATTTAAACCTTATATAACTGGCCCATGGCCAAATTTCTTGTAATTCTCTGCTGAAAAAAAGAAGAGAGAAAGAAAGGAAAAGAGAGGAAGGTGAAGGGAAAGTAAAAAGAAAGGGAAAAAAGGAAAAAAAAATGAGCAGGAAAATGATTACTGAAGCAAATGTACAGTCTTGAACACTGCTAAATGTATAGGAACACCTGTGTGTCCTGTTTGTGGAACAAGCCTTTAAGAAGCCTTGCACTCCAATGAGACATGAAATCAAATAGCCATTATGGTTTATAGGAAAGGCTTAGCTGTCAAAAAAAATCTATTTAAGTTAGTTGCTTCTATAATATTGCTGGATTTGGGTAAAAAGAATTAGAAGAAACCCTTTATGAGCAAATGATCAACAAAATAACACAGTTGTGAAGCTGTCTTTAGCATGCTGCATGGAATACCACATGACATCATTTAATAGTCATTCATTATATGAATTGCCTCTGTGAATTAATATGTATCTTAAAAATCATTCAGCCAAAAGAACTTGAAAGCTGCTACTTTGGAGCTTCATTAGTAGCTGTGGATTAAGATATCGCAACTGGAGTTGTAAATGACCATGAAAAATGGAAATTAGTGGTAGAAAAAAGCCTTTTAAAAGGTCATTTACTGATGCATGCAATTAGGCCAGCTCAATTAAGCTGTGAGAGCATTCATGGGATATGATACATGAAATGCTGAATTCTGCAGATACTTCCTGTTTGAAAGCTGAACTGAAAGGAAGTGCAGCCAAATGGCCCCTTCCCCAGGGTCCCTTAGTGTCTCTGCTGGAGGTGGTTTCTACATCGGCAGAGCTCTGAGGTTCAGATGAAGAGAAAAACTGATAGGTGAGGCCTCATGTGCCCAGAAAAAAATACAGATCATATTTTTCTGTGTTCCTGTCAGGCTAGATGGTGACACTGGCAGCTGATGAGGGGCTGGATCTTGTCTGTCTCTCTTGCTCTTTGGGCAGCCAGAGCTGCTTGATGAGATCAGCTCCCAAGCCTTACATTGTGCTGGTAGCCAAGTGCTGTGTGTGCCCCCACTTAACTATGGAGCCAGTCATCCGTGATGAACAGCCATATCACGATCCGCACGGCTGCTGAAATCAGCAGCAGGGACACATTTAAAGCCAAGATCTAAACTGTTCTCTTTTAGATGCAGTTGTTCAGAAAAGCAGATAGAATGCTTTTCAGATATCTCAGATACAATGCTATCTCAGATAGATTCTTCCATGCTCTCTGCTGACTTCATCTTTCCTCCATGCCTCAGAAAAATAAACCCTTCAAGAGTTTCTTAGCATTTACTTAATAAAAAAAAAAATAGAGAAAATTATAACAACTAAGACATGAATTCTGAGACAGAATGTGGAAACCAGTAAATTCTGGCTGGATCTTGACCTCCTACTGCTGACAGAAATCTCTTTTAAAGATACATCTGCCCTGCAAGCCCTGGATTCAGTGCACACTTACTCATGCGAAGAGACTCTCTTAGGAGCTGACCTATTAAGCTCAGTGCAACTACTAACCTCCCTTATTAGGATTTGAACTTTGTGCCTAGAACAAGAGAATCTGTAAATACTGGACCACTCCTTCCCAAACAGCTACTCAAATTTTGGAGCAAAAAGCCCCACTCAAAGGGTTTATTATTTTTAAAGAACTTTTGCCATCAGAAGTGGCACACAGGGCAGTGGCTGACTACAGAACAATGGAGGGAATCACGAGCTAATTAATTTGACAGGAGGTTTGTGCCGAGGAATACTCTGGTTACTTTTAAACACTTTCCCCCTACTTTAGCTTGACTACAGGTTTTGTCCCAGGGAGTCAAAGGAAAGACCCATGGTTGCATTTCACAGAAGCAGTAAGCCAGGCTCATTGAGAAGAGGACACCTCAAGGCACGACAGTGATGAAATCAGTCCTCTCTCTCCCACCTAAACCTCAGGGCCTCTCACTTTTTGGATCCTGTGAGATGAGAAATGTTAACTATCTTCCTGCAGCTTCACAGTTCTTTGCCTCCCAACATCATTTTATGCTACACCCAGTGGGTTCAGTTCTCAAAATACCCCACTCTGTGTAAGTTTTCCCACAGCCCACTAAAGAAGCCTGGAGAAAAACCTTCGGGGACCACTGAAGTCCACCAGCGCAAGGAGGTCTGTCGCTGGCCATGCAGATGCCCACCAGTGCCAACCTGCACCCCTGGAGTCAGCTTGGTGAAGGATGGTTGTGGCTGCTGCAAGGTCTGTGCCAAGCAGGCAGGAGAGACCTGCAATGAAGCTGACATCTGTGATCCTCACAAAGACCTCTACTGCAACTACTCAGAAGATGAGCCTAGGTATGAAACAGGCGTGTGTGCATGTAAGTTCTTCTTTCACCTTCCCTGCTTGACATCCAGGAGGGTGGGACCACACAGCTGAATGGTTTCAGGGAAAGCTCTGCTTGCTGATGCTGCACAGCTCTGTCCTGGCAGCCAGTCCTAATTTGGTCCTTCCAGTGCTCAGAGACTTTGAGAGTTGGGCTGGGGCTATCTTTAAGCTTACTTGTTTGTTGGTGAAACCAGTTACTGTGCACCAGCTTGTTGTTCACAGACCTGTTGATGACTGATTTAAAGTCCTGACTTCAAATTATTATTATGACTTATTATATTATCATATTACTATTTATGTCCAGTTTTCACTGGACATAATTAAAAACAGCTGTGCCTGGGCTGGAGCTGTGGGTGCAGTACAGGCTGATTGCTCTTTGGTGCTCACCTGTGAGCAGGAACCTCATGTTCCTCCTGTGTTAGTAACTGTTGTTTGCCATTTGCAGATCTGGTAGCTGTAGGCTGCGAGCTCAGTGGAGTTTATTATCTTAATGGGCAGACCTTCCAACCTAACCCACTCTATAAGTGCCTGTGTATCAGTGGTGCAATCGGATGTACACCTGTGTTCACACCAAGCTTAGCAGCAAGTCCCTGCACCAGGCTCATGGGCAGAAAGAAGCCTGGACAATCCACCTGTGGCCCGGGACAGCACAAGCAGCTTCAATCAACAAACTACAGAGTGATGCCAGGTGTGCCTGGCTACGCTGGTAAACTTCTGTGTGTTGCATCAGCCCTGCTGCAGCCAGTGGCCCTGGCTCCAGTAGGCAGGCAGGCAGTGCACTGGCAGTTTCTCAGTTCTTGCTGAAGGCCATTGCCAGGGTGACTGCTCTGTCCCAATTACCCCTCTTAGTCATAGGTCACAGACTCTTTTCTCCAAACCCAATGAATACAAAAAGCAAAAATCCTTTTGGCTTCTGCCACCAGGGAATCAGCCAAAGCCACCTTCAACCCATCTTTCTGCAGAGGTTTAGGGCTCATCAGATCAGACCAATTAGGGCTGCTGGTGGACAGCCATTTGGCAGCCTGGGAGCTGTCTCACTTTCTCCTGCTTTGTGGCGGTAGGGAGTCTTCATTTTCACATACATACATCAGCATGCTGCAGGCCTCTTCCTTCAATAAAAAGCAGAAAGTGGTAAAAATTGCCTTAGTGGCTTTCCTGAGTCACAAAATTCCAGGTCACTGCAAGGACAATGTTCTCTCCATTTCTTCCCTATTCAGTCTGCCCAAAAGCACACACAAGCTTATGCAGGCAGTTCTGCCAGGGTGGGTTGATAGTCCCAGCAACCTTGCTCTGGCTCTGCTGTTAGCACTGTTGTAGATTTTCACTTTAAGGAAGCACCATTGCCAGAAGCAGCTGTCCTGGCCCTTTGCTGGCCACAGCTGCCTGTGCCTGTGCTGTCTCCTTTCCTCTGTAAATTTCTCTAATGAACCTCACCTTCATTACAACTAATGTGGGTACCAGAATGCTGAGCCATTTATTTGGTGCCAGCTTCAACTGTGGGGAAATTAGGGCCTGAATCGTCCTTGTGGATCACTACAAGGATCTCAAAGCTTCTCAGAAAGCCTCCATGAAAAGTCTGCTGTTGAGGCACATTGGTCAATCTGCAGATAAATTAATGCACTTTAAAATCCTGAAGTTAATTTTGGATAACTTCTAACATGTTGGCAGGGTTAGCAAGCTAGTAAAAACTAAAAGAAATCATCTTTACTTCAAAATGATGATACAATACCTGTAACTAGTATCAAAGCCTTTGAACAGAAACATACTTAATGCTGTGTGTAAACACACTCAGTAAGGCAACAGACTTCATTTCTAGAGAGCATTGTTCATCTGATCCAAGAGAAATGAAAGCACTGAAAACAGCCACAATACCATTAGACCTTGAGAACTATTTTAATGGAGTCTGTGGGGAGCTGTATTTTGGATACCTGGAGGACAGCATCAAGACACTTTGTAGTGCTTCAGTGAATCCAAAAGCTGACATCCATCCCTCAGTAGCTGCTTCACTGACTGCAGCACTGTACCTCATCACATGCATTCAGGAACTTGAATCAACTGTACAAGATATAACTAAGATACTCAGCTTGCAGAGCTCACTTCCTATCTGACCTGGGTCAGGGACCCAAAAGCCTGTCCCTGTGTGGCTCTACATGCTGAAAGATGCTTTTCTTCAGGTGACAAAAAGTCCTCACAAGAAAAGGACCTTGACATTTTTATTTCTAAGTGTTTTGTTCCCCATGCAGCAGAAGCATGATGTCAGCTTAGCCATGAATTTCAGGAATGGCTCAATGGGACAATGCCTACTTTGAAAAGCCTTTTTTCTGTTAGTGTGGAAAGTGCCAAGTTTCAATTTTCTGCTCTTGCTTTGTTTCCTGACTTTCCTTGCCCCTTACCCAGAGACCCAGCGACGTACCTGGGTCATACTTTAGAACATGTACCAAGATAAACAACCATTTCACTTCCCTTTATTTGTTGCAGACCTGACAGGTTTTTAATCTACCTTCTACAAAGAGACCTTTAAATTGCTGCCTGCTTTCCAGGTGTCCTTGTAATTCTGCCTGTGCTCTCACCTGAATGCACAGATTCCACAGAGTCAAGTTTTTTTGCAAGAGTTTCACCATGAACTTCTGCACTGCTATTTTCTTTTCTTTGCTTTTATTTTTTTTTTAAAGCATATTTCACCTAATCTAGCAGAAATCCCTCAGAAAACAGCCTGTTGGGTGACACTTAAAAGTGACTGGAGAATTTTACTCCTCAACACAAACCCTAAAGCTTTCACACTATCTAACAAAGAAACCAATATTAATATTTTCTGTACCCCTTTTCAAGCTATGCTTGGCCTTAAATGCTTTCCAATATCTCTTCTATTCTGGATATTTCGTAACAAATCCATAGCACTCTCAATGTAACCTTTCCAATACAGAGAACCAGAAGGTCAAGCAGCAGATGCTAGTATCTGAGCACCCAATGTCAGTCAAGTTTAACAGCAGCTCAGGCAGCTTTTGTATAACGTTGCTCATGGCTCACTTTTACATTTACCAACAAAAGCATCTTTATGAACAGAAATCAAATGCTTATCCTTTTATGTTCAGTTAAACCTTTTGGGGCTGTTCTGCTGCATAAATAATATATTGCTGTCTTAGCTTACAGAAGCTTACCACTAGTTTTGAAGCAAAAGTGCCTAGTACAGGCAACTCCCTGGACACCCTGTTCCAGGACCTGTGGCATTGGCATATCCAGCAGAGTCACCAACGAGAACAAAAAATGTGAAATGAGAAAGGAAAAGAGATTGTGCTTCATCCAGCCCTGTCTGACCAATGTTCTGAAGGCAATAAAGGTATTTTCTACTAGAAAGAGTTCCTAAAAGAAAATGAAAATATTGGAAGCAGTGGAAAAAAATTTGCACCCACTAATACAAAATGATTCCTGTTTTTTTTTAAAGGATATTAAAACAATAATTCTGTGGTTTTTACCTTCAGATTTCAGTAGTAAACCGCAGCAAGTATCAGATGACAGAACAAGAAATGGCCTGAAATTGTGCCAGGGGAGGTTTAGATTGGACATGAGGAACAATTTCTTTCTCTCAAGAGTGATCAGGCATTGGAACAGGCTGCCCAGGGAGGTGGTGGAGTCCCCATCCCTGGAGGTGTTAAAGAAATGTATGGACATGACACTTAAGGATATGGTTTAGGGGCCATGGTGGTGTTGGATTGCTGGTTGGACTTGATGATCTCCGAGGTCTTTTCCAACCCAACCAATTCCATGAGTCTATGAGATGTGTAATTTCAAACAAAGCAATGTGATGTTCTGAAACACAAGTGCTGCTAGTGCTGTGCTGGTGCTGTCACTCAGGAAATACTTCCTAGTTGTTGACTGACAAAGAAAAATAAGATGATTTTCAGGATATTTCTATGTAAATGTTGCAGTATTTTCTTACATGTTTTCTTTCTCCTGTGTAAAAACTCTGCCTTTATTTGTTCTTCTGTTAAAGATTCCAAAAGGAAAAACATGTCAACCAACATTCCAGCTTCCTACAGCAGAGAAACTCTTTTTTTCTGGATGCTCAACTGCTCAAAGCTACAAACTAACTTTCTGTGGGGTGTGCTCGGACAAGAGGTGCTGCACACCTAACAAGTCCAAAATGATCACTGTACAGTTTGAGTGTCCCAATGAGGGCTCCTTTAAGTGGAAGCTGATGTGGATAACATCTTGTGTATGTCAAAGGATCTGCACTGCTCCAGGAGATATATTTTCTGAACTCAAAGTTTTATGACAAGTGACACCATTGACTGTAACACAGAGGCTGCAGGAGCACATTCACACCCTGATGAGCTACCACAACCCCCTGCCACAGCAATGTTTATGGTAAAACTAAAAAATCAATGCTCACAGATGCAAAGAGCACCTGGGAAATGGAAGTAAGAGAGCAACTTCTTACCTGCAACTGGTTTAGCACGTGGAAATGTGTTCTTGAGAATATGTAACATGAGTATTGTCCAAACAAGAACTCTTGGTAATGCAAGCAGGCATAGCCAGACAGCTTTGTACCCCACTGTAACAAGGTGTTGCCCAGAGACATGGAAATTCACAGATGCTCTGACTAACCTACTAGAAAAAAAGACAACAACCCTGCAATATTTAATCTATGAATCTCAAATAACAAGAATTAGATGACTCAAATTAACATTTTCTCCTCTGTATCTGCAATAGTACCACACAGCAATGCCACTTCAAGCATAAGTCAAACTCGAGCTCACATTGCTTTTTGCAGCAGATAATCTTTAGTGTGAATATAAACAAGGCACTTGTAAAGGAAGAGATAAGTGGGCATCTGCAGATAAGATGTAACATTTCAAGGAAGTGATTATTTTTAGAATGCTTTCTTTAAAAAAAGAAAAAAGCAGGTCTCACCAAGTGTTACCACAATGCTTTATCAAATACTTCTGGACTTGTACACTGAAAATTGTGCTTACTTGTACCCCCAACTTCAGCTCTGCTAGAAGAATTTAGCCTTTAGAAATCATTGTACTGATCCATTCTGGTTTGTAACAGTTCACTGCTATTGCTGTTCTAAGACAGTCAAGGATCTGGAAATAGCTGTACATTCTCTTTTGTAAAAGTTCTTACTGTTATATTAAACTCTACTTACCCTGGTAATTATAAATACTAAACCATCTCTCTTACTTGCATTCTTTCAAGCATACAAACTTTGTCCTCCAAACAGCCATTATAACTTCACTCTAAGTGCATGTTTTGCTCAGAGGTATATTGTATTATCAAGTGCAAATCAGCATTCATGGCCATGAATCATTGAAAAGTTAATTAACACTCCAAGTATAATACTTGAAATAAATAATGTTGTTGAATTTTCTGCTATTGCTAATATTGATATAAACTCAGAATGCTCCAGTACAGCCAAGTACAACATGGAAGCAAATCTATGTCTATGAGCACCACTTAGAGCATTCTGGAACAGCTACTACCCTGCAGAATTTAAGAAACCAATTTCATTAGAGCCTTGTTTTCATCTTTGAAAACTGGGGGCTTTTCTCCTCTTCAGAGTGGCTTGTTAAAAAAACAATCTAGCAAGAGTGACCCTTTTTTGAAGCAAGGCCTACTTTCAGTTTGATGTCAGCTCAAAGGCTAAGAAAGAAATGACATTTTTGGCTGCTACAACCTCTTTCTTCTCTTGACAGCACATGTCAACTGTACAGTTAGATTGCCACCATAAGGTAACTTGAAATCTTTCTTACAGGCTGGGCCTGTCCTCTCAGAGCTGAGGAAGCTGCTGTCCCAGTCTCCTTTGGAATTACAATATGCTGCAATCCACTCTGCTTAAACTCAAGTGGCTGGATGCTTGGGGAGATGCAAAAATCTAAATAGGTTCTTCCTCCTTTACACAGCTATCTTCAGTCTTGGTGGATCTGTTCTAGGCTCATCTTTTGTGGCATCCAGTTCATTATACTCCTCTATTAGGTCAGATAAAGATGCTACGGCTTCCGAGAAACAGCTCTGCTCCATCCCTTCTATATGCAGATAATGGTGAAGGTGAGCCTATGAAAGAAGAAAAAGTTCAGTGTTATCCTCTTTCTTGGCACCTAATTCCTTTGGCTCAGTAAGTATCATTCAGCCTGCACTGCAGAGAAGAGTGCAAGTCCTGTAGGAAGATTTAAAGACTTGCATCATGACATCCATTGTTTAAACACCTGACAACTTGAGTAACAATCCCTATGGAACCACAGTCACTAGTACTGATTTCTTACACATCTATCTTCTCAGATTCTGTCTTTTTGGCTAGACCTGATCAAATTATATATTTGGTTTACGTGCCAGTCTCTTTGTGATACTGAGATTTGCTTCCCAATAATGCAAGAAGTTTATGACTAGTGGCTACAGATGTTATGATGACAAGAGTTGCACCTTTTTCTTGTAGAGCTTCATAAATCTGTCTCTAAGTTCCATGAAAGTTGGTTTCACACAGGTGTTGTTTGCTAAAGCCAGAAGGGAATGGGAATGGCCCACAGGAGGTACTGAACACAAACTCGTTTTCCAGCCCTCTTGATTCCAGGAGATGAAGTGCAGGGAAGGCTTCAACCTGTGATACAAAACTTTAGTTACCTAAGGAATGTAAAGAACACAAAGTTTGCTAACAAGTAACCTGAAATGTTAACACTTAAGCTTTCAGAACTAAGTGAGCCAGTTATAACTATAATTTGAGTAAGACATTTGAGATGTCAGATTAAAACATGGGGTCTACTTTAAATTTAAATTGCAAGCACCAGCTTTGCTTTAATGCATCAAGGTTTAAAAAAAAAACAGTTACAAGCATCTATCTCTATAAAGGGCCTGCAATCACTACGAGATTTAAGAGAGGCAGAGCAATACTGTGTGGGGACAATTGCTCTACCTGTAGTTGAGGAAAAAGTTTTAGATTCTCAGCAAGTTTCCCCATGCACTCCTGGCTGCCTGTCAATTCCAATCTGTACACAGGGCTTGCCTGCCTTTCCTGTCACAACTATACAGATCAATAGCCTAACAGACAGAAACAGAAGTCTAACAAGGCAGAGGAAGATTCCCTGTCAGCATGAAAGTAACCATGAAAGAGAGGGAGCTTCTGTTCAGTAAAACACCCCAAACCTCTACAGAATTTATTCCTCCAACATCCTTTGCTGGCAGAGGATATCTGGAAGGTCAGGATTTGCTTTCTTTTTGTATTTTGGAGAATGAAAGGAGCAGCACAGAGACACTTTGAGAATCCTCTTCACTTCGAAATCCAAGAATCCTCTAAGTAATTCATAAATCGATTACATTTCCTTCCCTCCTGAAATAAATTATATATCTGAATAAACTGATTTGGTATTGAAATTCTTCAAATTGAGAGTGCCTTGCACAAGTGAGAGCAGTTTCAATATCAAATCCCATGACCAGCTGGTGGCAATACAAACCTCTCAATATTTCTGCGGAGGTCTGAAACCTGCACATTTCCTCGGACGAGAAGCGCGCAGGCAAGGTAGAGGCTGTGCTTTGGATCTGCTTGGATTAGTTGGTGATCTCTGCTAAAAGCATCTGAAAACATCTGATCCAATCTAAGCAAAAAGAAAACAGAGTTATCTACTCTTACTAAAGCAGGTTACAAAAATTCTTCAGAATGCCCACCTTCAGGTTTTTGATGTTCATGAAATTCTGGAGATACAGGTTCATTTAACCTGGGACCAGGAATGACAGGGGTAAAAAAGATTGAAACCTTTATATGTACAGATGTTGGCATTAGAAGTCTTCTAAAAACAGACCAGATCCACTTTTCTCCTCTCTTCTCCCTCATGTTACAAGCCACTGTTGAAAGGGCTAGAAGACCTCTGCTATGATAGGCTGAGGGAGGTGGGGTTGTTCAGCCTGGAAAAGGGAAGACTCTGGGGGGATCTTAAAGTTGCCTTCCAGTACCTGAAGGATCCTACAGGAATGCTGCAGAGGGACTTTTCATAAGGGTGTCTAGCAATAGGACATGAGGGAATGGTTTGAAGCTGAGGGAGAGTAGGTTTAGACTGGATCTTAGGAAGAAGTTCTTCAGCACAAGGATGGTGAGACTCTGGTACAGGTTGCCCAAGGAGGCTGTGGATGCCTCCTCCCTGGGGGTGTTCAGGGCCAGTATGGATGAGGCTTTGAGCAGCTGAGTCTATCAGAGAGGTGTCCCTGCCCATGGTGGGGAGGTGGTAGACTGAAACCTTAGCACTTCTACCCTTAGTTTTGCTATAGAATGACATTTTAAAAATGAGAGTTATGGAAGAATCAGAAATTAAGCTTCAAATGTAAATCTTCAACAATGTATTTTTTTACCTTCTTGGAGGTATATTAACATCAGCCAGCGTGTACAGAGGAGTCAAGCTTGAAACCAAGTAATGAAGGCGAGGAAAAGGAACCAGATTCATGCTGATTTCATTCAGATCCATGTTAAGGGAACCTTCAAACCTTGCAGAGCTGAAAAAATTAACAAACTGTCATAAACTAAATAAATTGCTTCTGTTGTGTAAAAAATTGTTACATCTGTTGTTCAACTGTTCTGTACAATGAGACAGGAAAACAATGCAGCGCTCAGGAAACTCTTCATGTCTAATTAACCACACTTCCACATTTGGCACTAACAGTGCCATATCTTATTTACATGCACTTCTCATTATAGAACAATAAACCATCAGAGTGAGACCTTGTTTCCTGACTGCTTTTCAGTATGTGGACATAGCTGCTGAACACCAATTTTAATAAACAGGCTCCAATAAACCACACATGACTTAGCATTCCTGACAGGCTGTTTAAAAGCAAAGCAGGCCAGTACTTCAGAAGTGTATTTCACCAGGAGTTTCTTGCAGCAATAGGCAGTGACCTCACAGTATTTATAAAATAGGCCTGGCCTAGAAAGGCAAAGCTTCCTGGGCTCCACTAAGCATTAAAGGAAGACAATATCCTTCTGCCTATAAACCTCTTCCTTGAGTTCTAAGACTACCATGGCTTGACCAACACCACTGCAACCTGAATACCTCCAAATACTCTACTGTGGAGTCACATCAAGTGAAAAGATTTGATACTCTTTCAGCTGATGCAGACCTACACATTTGCAGCACACAGTACCTACTTTAACAGAGTAATCTGCAACTTCACCTTGTCAGGTTCAGCAGCAAGTTGGCTATGATGTTGTTCATTGCATCAAACGGCTTCTCCTGCACAGCTTTTGCACCACCTGCGCTCGACGTTACCAAGCTCTTTGGCTTCACAGTTGACCCTAGCTTCCCAGAATTGATCATTTGATGAATTTTATTAACTATATCAAACAGAGACTTTGAGGGGAAAAAAAAAAGCATACAAGCAGCGTTGAGCACAAAGGTTTCAGATTCAATATCAAATTTTTCATTTCAATTAACGTTAAAGAAAAAGCTAAAATGCTGTAATGTCACTTCAAAGACTAAACCTCCAAGTCCAACTTTTGACCAGTTTAGTGTGACTGAAGTGTTTCTAAAGGGCTGTACCTTGCATATCACAAACGTGCAGGCAAAAATCCAGGTTGTGTGCAGAGTGGGTTGAGAGTAGAGACTTGGGGGTACTGATTGATGAGAAGCTCAGCATGACCCAGCACTGTGTTCATTTAGCCCAGAAGGCAGAGGTGTCCTGGGCTGCATCAAGAGGAGTGTGGCCAAGAGGGCAAGAGAGGGGATTCTGCCTCTTTACTCTGCTCTGGTGAGATCCAACTTGAATATTGCATCCAGTTCTGGTGTCTCCAGCATAAGGACACAGAGCTATTGGAGAGTCCAGAGGAGGGCCACAAAGATGATGCAAGGGCTGGAGCACCTCTGCTATGAGGATAGGCTGAGGGAGCTGGGGGTGTTCAGCCTAGAGCAGAGAAGACTCTGGGGGTACATCAGAGTACCTAAAGGGATCCTGCAGGAAGGCTGCAGAGGGACTTTTCCTATGCATGTCCTGTCTCTAGACAAGGGGAAATGGTTTGAAGCTGACTGGACCTTAGGAAGAAGTTCTTCACTACAAGGGCAGTGAGACTCTGGTACAGGCTGCCCAGGGAGGCTGTGGATACCTCCTCACTGGGAATGTTCAGTGCCAGGCTGGATAAGGCTTTGAGCAGCCAAGTGTAGTCAAGAGGTGTCCCTGCCTGTGCCAGGGAGGTAGGAGTAGATGAACTCCAACCTAAGCCATTCTATGGTTCTTCACCATGAGAGTGTTGAGACCCTGGCATGGGTTGCCCAGAGAGGTGGTTGAGGCCCCATCCCTGGAGGTGTTTAAGGCCAGGCTGGATGAGGCTGTAGCCATCCTGATCTAGGGTAGGGTGTCCCTGTCCACAGCAGGGGCGTTGGGACTAGATGGTCCTTGTGGTCCCTTCCAACTCTGACTGATTCTATGGTGATTCTATGTACACAGCTTGACTCAGAAGCTTGAATCTTACTGAACTATTCATAACTCTCATCTCCTATGATTACATTTCAAATGTTCACAATTTCTGTGAAAGTAAAATATCTTCTCTCAATATATCTCACTTTCTTTCTTTTTTTCATAAGCAAACAGTAAGAGACTCATCAAGGGACTATCCTTATGTTACCCATACCAGCAATTAGTAAAGTCAAGTCTGTTGGAATTTGGAGTGGTTAGTCATCTCCCTTTAGGATTCTACTAACACTATGCACAAATCGATTGCTCAAAGAATCTAAGGCTCCCAGCCTCAGTAAATAGAAGCTTCTCACTGTTTACTTTGAAATAGACATGAAAAGACTCACTCTGGAAGACAGTGAAGGTGCAGAGCAATTTTTAGTTATACTTGCACTAGTTTCAAAACCTGAAAGTGACTTAGGAGTTCAATTATTACTTTTGAAAAAATGAATGCCTTAAGACTTAGTACTCAAAGCAATACACAGAAGGAAGAAACACTTCCTATGTTCAGTCTAATAAAAAAAAGACATGGACAGAAATAGAATATTATTTCTTACTTCATTCTCTATGGGTAGCACACAGTCTGCATGTTCATTAAGCTCCTTCATTGCCAGAACACTGTTATATGGAGAAGTAATAACATCATCTTCACCAGAGGGATAGACTGAAGTAACAAATCTGTACACTTCTGGGAATTCATCCTCAAGCAAACTCAGTACGAAAGTTCCGAGCCCAGATCCTGTCCCTAAGTATGAATAAAGACAGAATGACAGAAGATAAAAGGTTCTCCATGTTACAGCAGTCTGGAAACACACAACTTGTCAGTTCTGTACATTCATTAATATCTTCTGAAGCATTTGGCTGACAGTGGAGGTTGCAGGAAGATTTTTACCAGACATAAAAATAATCAGGTGATAAAAATATTTCCCACAATATACCCAACAGGATGAAGTAAACAATCTCAAACATTTCTGCAAACCAAAACCATCCTATCATATAGCCAACAGTTTTTTGTTCCTTTTATTTCTTAAAGTTTTATTGCAAAATTTAAAAAAAAAAATCTGTTTAAAAGCATCAACTCCTCCAAAGAATTATTTACTCTATAGCTTCCTCATTATCCAGTCAAACCAGAACAATCCCTTTGCACTGTGTTCAAATATAAGAACTGAGCTGTGGCTTTTGTGTCTTGGAGACATTCTCAACAGCAGGCAATTTCAGCTATGAACAAGACAGCAACTTTCTGCAATAACAGAAACAATATCTGGAGAGTCTCTCAAATGAAGCAAGTAACTACAAAAAAGGTCCTTGACACAATTCTTGTTTCATATTTAGAGCTGTTTCCTGTGTCTTTTTCCACATTATAACCAGTTATAATGCATGCTCCCCCCAGATTCCTGGGAGAGGAAGGCTTAGTTCCAATGCAGTAATGATAATTGGCACTGCAAGGCATTCTTCCTTCTGATTTAATAACAAAGCAGCCAGGTTGGATTCAGGAAAATTGTGTGGAAAGACAAAATTTTCTTAAAATGAAGCAGAAGTCTTCTTCAAACCCCCTCAGAAAATATTTTTCCTGTGATTAAAACTTGATTAGGACAATGATGTCAGTGTTCTGAGGCCACTGTCCCTCCTTCTGATCCACAATACCTTAGTGTTTCCTTGGATTTGGTCCCTGCCTCATATTTACAACTGTAGCTGGATTTTTGTTCTTGATAGCACTTCCCTTAGCCCATGATTAGGGTTCCTCAGGGCTCTAAGAAAACAAGTAAGTAACTACAGGCCCACTTAATTGGACTGTGTTCATTGTTTCATTCTGCATTTTGAACTATGGGAATTGTCACACAGATCTTTTCAAGATCCAAGTTTTCCTTCACCCCCCAACCTGTGGCTGCTGCAATCATTCTATTAAAAAGTAACTTACCACCTCCCATAGAATGAATGATGAAGAAACACTGAAGACAGTCACAATGTTCTGCTGCTTTCCTCAGCTTTTCCACAATGCTTTCCCTGTACTGACAGCCATACACCTTATGGCCTACAGCCCTGAGGATGTGAAAAGTACTTTAAAAAAACAAATGCAATGATAAATCATTCAGTATTTTAACTCCACCTATTTGACATTCTAGAGCTGAGAGTTCAGAGCTGGGTACAACACCTAATTTGTGACAGTTGCTAAACTGTGACTACATTGTGTGAATATGGGAGTCAGGATATGGTTTTGTGGGTTGAAGCAGCACTAAGTTCACAGCTTTGGAGTGTGCACTGTTATTTTGTACCAATAAGGAAATAAACTCCCATGCTGGAGAATCAGATTGCAATTATGAAGTAAAAGCTACACACTCCTCAGCAATAAGGGTACCCCTATGTAATATGTGTATTGAACTTCCTTTGACTACTATGCAAGTCAGCTGCTACCAGTAACAAAAAACCCAGACAGTTAATTCTCAACACACTTGTCTGCTGGCTGGTAAAGTTACAGGATGCTTTAGTCCCTGTGTTGCACTCTCTTTCAGACTATTTGCTGATTTGCTCTCGAGGCTGCAGTGCACTAAGTATCATCTGAGGCACACTGAGGTCTTGGTGAAAATGAATTCATGATGTTAATCTAGTTCTGAATTTCTCTTTTTGGTAATGTAGCTTAGATGTATAAAGCCAGGCTCTCTGGTGCTTCGAAATCAGAAGTGCACTTGTTCAGATACCTCACTTCCACAACAGCTACACAGTCTCTAACTAGATTATGGCTTTGAGTGAGCAATGGAAACAGATGAATATCAAAGAAATAAAAATAAAAAGAATGTTCTTCTGAAAAAGAAAATCAAAAAAGAGGAAGAAAAAAACCCAGACAAAATGATACATCAGCAGAATTATCCTTCTGTAAAAGGCTTTTCAAAGCCATCCTCCAGGCAACAGTGACTCCAAAGTTTACTGCTACTATGCTGCAGCTCCCCAGGTGCAGAGGGAACCAGAAAGCTACAGTTACCATTTCCCTTTTCAAATGCCATCTAATTAGCTGTAAAGAAATGTTTTCTAAAGAGGTTCTCACCAGTTGTTTCCTGAACCAGAAACATCTGTGATAAGCTGCTTGCTATCAAACACATCCCTCAATGGTCCTTGCAGAATTTCATTTACCACACCCTCCTCCATGTCAATCAACAGAGCCTTTGGGAAAAGAAAAAAAATTAAAATTCACTCAGTAAGCAAATCACCCCTTGAAGTAATCATAGAGGTAAGCATTAAATGATGATATAAAAGGCATGGTTTTGTCTACTGGAAACCAGAGAAGCTTTTTAGTTATTAACCAAGAAACCAACTAGATTCACCTTGGCTGATTTGCTCAATTTTTTTTCCACAAGAATTTTTGTTTTTTTCAACAATTTAAGCAAGAAATTGTTCAATATAGGACAGCATTTCAGACACACAACAACATTTTCCTTATAACCTTTTGCCTCACTGCTTAGGAGTAAAGAAAGTAAACCATTTTTCTATTTACAATTCTCTTGCTTCTTAATCTCTTGAAGTGCCTCAAAGAAACACACTCCTTAGAAAATTCAAATAAAAACTTGATTGGTAACAGCAACAACCACTTATTCAGATTGTAACTGAAACTGCTCACCGAGACTGGCAGCGAACTTCGTTACTCCACTGACCCCTAGAAGTTACTACTGCAAATTCCACTATTCAAAGTAGCATTTAAAAACATATGCAATTTTAAAGACCTTATGGAAGTTCCTACACAGTTGGACATAAATATGCAATGTAAAAAGAGTGACCTTTAGAGACTGCCTTACCCGTGCTTTCAAAGAGCGGATTTTTCCTTTGTAAATATCAGCCCCATCGCCACCGCTCCTGAAACAGAAAAAAAATCTAAGCTTAGAATTCTAAGAGAAAATCACAGAATGGCTTAGGTTGGAAAGGACCTCATCCCACAGCAACCTCCAGTACTCATGGGATTCCTCTAGCCAACACAGCCTCCTATACAAGTCCTATAGCACCAGTAAGCCTAGGCACAGAAGTTCTGTTTCTCTTCAGGGACTAACAGAGTTCAGAGGGGGAAAAATCCCCACCAAAATCAACACTTCTTCATTCTAGTACTGTCCTCGTGATCTTTCATGCCAGCCCTTCCCTTCAATCACTTTGATTATTCCTGGGGGAAAAAAAAGTATCCCTGCATTTGGACTTCATTGTTGTCTACAACTACATGAAGGGACATTGTGGAGAGGCTGATGCTGGTCTCTTCTCACAGGTGATGAGAGACAGAACAAGGGGGAATGGCCTCAAGCTGAGGCTGGGGAAGTTTAGATATTAGGAAAAAGTTTTTCACAGAGAGAGTGGTCAGTGACTGGAATGAGCTGCCCAGGGAGGTGGTGGAGTCACCCACCCTGGATGTGTTTAAGGATCATTTGGATGTGCTGCTTACAGATATGGTTTAAGGTGAATCTTGTAGAGCAGGGTTCTAGGTTGGACTTGGAGATCCTGAGGGGCTTTGCCAACCTGCATGTGTCTGTGTATGTCTTTGTGTATATCCTTGGAACCCCCTAGACTTAACATGTGCATTTCTGCATCTTAAGGGCAGAAGGAGGAAAGCAAACCCAAACTCTTTCAATTCCTTTTATTACTGAAGTAGAGTCAAAATGAAAATGTTGAAGGTAGTGTTTTAAGGAGAACATCAAGATCCAAAATCTTTTTCTAGCAGAAACTATGACCTGAAACAAAGACAACTGTAACTTGGGCTAAGAGAAGATATTAGAATTGTTGATCTACTGTGCTAAACTCATGAGCTGCTTGATAAGAAGACTTACCTTGTATCCACATTCCTAAAGAAACTGCTTAATGCTTCATCATAAATCCCTTTCTGGAAGAAAACAACACAAGATGATGTACATGTCAAAAATTTTCAGTGCATTTTCAAAGAATAATTCCAGTCGCAAAGAACCTCTGAAAGTCATTTGTCAAGACTGAACAACTACTCTACTATTCCTTAATTTCTAAAGATTTGGGATTTTACTGCAGATCCCAGTGCAATTACTAAATTGAATAGCTGCTGCTTAGCTGGCTCAGCTGATGACTGACAGCACAGTCATGGGCTCCATGCCCATAACAATGCCTGTGAAGTTCTGTGGAAGGGAAAGCACAGCGCACTCTCCCAGTTAGCCCTAAACTCTGCTGAGGGGTGGGAAGCACATTACTTACCCTACCATAAAACTAAGAGATTATTTTACAGAGTGCTCACCATACTCCTGAAGACCTGATTAAGCAGAACTTGGATTTCACTGTTCCCTACCAAGCTAAACCCCAAAGATTCTCCAATGAGCTTCACTGTCTTTTTATATCTGTTTCAATAGACTGCATTGAGAAGGGCTGCTCATCAGTGGCTGTTAGGTGCTTCCCAGGAAATAGAATCCTTGTAGTCATGGAAGAGGAATGTATTTTGGTTCATGATATCAGCACAATCCTGCATGCTTTACATCACTATTTTGGCCAGCACAGTAAGACAGTTGGAGAAAGCTGTTTAAAAGGGTTTGTGTCACTAGGATGAGGGGCAATGGTTTTAAACTGAAGAAGTGTAGCTTTAGGTTGGACATGAGGACTAAGTTCTTTACAACTAGAGTGTTAAAATCCTGCAACAAGTTACCCAGGAATGTGGTTGAGGCCCCATCCCTTGAGACATTCAAAATGTCCCTTGAGACATTCGATGTAGCCCTGGGCACATTGACCTAGCTGGAGGTGTCCCTGCTCCCTGCAGGGCGGTTGGACAAGATGACCTTTGAGTGTCCCTTCCAACCCGATCTATTCTGTAACTCTGTGTGCTAACAAAAATAGAAAGGGAAGCTCTGGTGGGCTGCTGCTCTTTTGTTTTACTGCCAGCGCCAATGAATCTGCACCGAACAACTTTCTGCTTCCACTAAGTGCCTCCAACCTGGCAAACGCCTGCTCGCAGGTCAGCATCCCGGCTTTGCGAGGCAGTAAGGATGGAAAGGCCGACCTGAGCTGGAACGTGGAGGTAGCTTTGCCGACAGCGAAGCCGCTGTACCAGCAAACAAATACAGCGCTTTGCAGGCACGGTAAAGAACACGGAACGAGGGCGGGAGGGGAAAGCGACGCCGTTACCTTGTTGACAGCTGCGTGCTCCCGCAGCGCCAGGTCCCAAAAGCGGCAGCCCACCTGGTTCCCGCACTGCCCCACTGCAAAGAGGGGATAAACACGGGTCAGGCAGTGGGAGAGAGAGGAAGGGCGCGACGGGGAGAATTGTGCGCCACGGCCCCTTACCCTGCACCACCACCGACTGGGTCATAGCGGCACAACCAGCTATGCCGCCTCTTCGAACTGGGCGCCCGGAAGCCGCGTCCGTTACCAGCAGCGGCGGAGGCGCAGAGGGGCGTTGCAGCAAGAGGACCTTCCCAATGGCACCGCCGTCTTCCTTCCCCCTCGTTTCCGCCTGCGGTGGAACGGCCCGTCCGTGGGCTGAGTTATTCGCGGCTTACCCGCCGCGATGGAACATACCATTAAGCCGGCGTAGGGGTGTGTGTGTGAGGCTGTGCCTTGGCGGGCAGTGTGGCGGCTGTGTAGGCGGGGATGAGGCCTCCGGGTCATAAGGGCCACCAGGCGGAGCGAGCGATCTTTGGCGGTAGATTCCAGTGACCGCGGCTGCTTCTCCAACATTCAAGGCTTGGTGTACGAAGAAGTTTGCACTGAGAGAAGCTCAGTGGCAGTATGGGAACACTGGACTCACGGAATCGTTTGGAAAAGACTGAAAAAGGCATTTAAGATCGTCAGCCATTACGTAACTTGACAAAGTCTGGGTGCTAAACTACGTCTCTGCTTTTTAAACACCTCCTGGCATGCACGTAGCAAGGTATTAAGAAACTTGGTGTAATCTTGACAGTGAAGCTGTCAGGGGCCTCCAGGGTCTCTGCTAAGGCCCAGATGAAGGAGACGTTGCCAAGAGCTAACACGAAGCAGAAATATTGCCATATAATGCAGTTCATTACCTTTTATTCCCCACCCCCCAACGTTATTCAGAGTGCTGGTGTAAAACGTGCCAGATGGTAGGAAAATAAAAATGTGCAGCAAAGGCACTGTGGAAGTGCTGTAATGTCCTACCCCCCACCAGGCTTGCGCACTCTGTTTTTCTTTAAGCTCAGAGTGAGATAATTGTCCACAGTCCAGTTCAGAGGTGCTTCTGCCTTTGTGTTGAAGATGGCAGCTTGGGGACTAAAAATGCGAGGTGAGAAATGTAGAGATGCTGTTGTCTCAGGAGGGTAGAAGGGCTCCACAGCATAGCTATGCTGCAGAATGCTATAAAGGATGTGACACACAAAGCACCCTCCTGCAGAAAGCTCTCTTGTGTCACGATGGCATTCTTGCTTCGGGGGTGTGTGCACACACACGTGTGCAAAACTACTTCCATGCTGTTCCTTAGGCTTTATGGCTAAAACTGTCCAACAAAAAGATGCTTTTCCCAAATATATTTGTTTCAGAGGTGCAGCTGAGAGTCATACTTGTGGGAATATTTCATAGAATCATAGA